>NCKU01002883.1:0-17103 GCA_003675995.1 Dinothrombium tinctorium | reverse complement strand
ATGATTTTTGTATTCAAATGCTGTAAAAAGTTATTTTAATTTTAAAAATGTACAACTTTCTTTTTGAACAGGTAGTACTCTCTCTTCAAAACTATTGTTATGTTGCTTCAAGCAAATGCAATTTTTTTCTCTCTTCTTAAACATATTTTGTAGAAAAATTCAATTTTTTCTCTTTAATCTGGAAAAGCTGCTGAATTTACAGTGTAAACGAAAAGGTAGTTAAGCGTTTTTCCTTGCGCTGAAGCTAATACAATTTTTTAAAATCCCAAATATCTTCACGAACACTGTGAATCCATTTTTTTTCGCTGGCTTTAAGTTTTTGTATCTTTTTCTAAAATTTTGTTTGGAAGCTTTTTGAAATAAAAAAATCTAATCTGAGATCTAATTTTGTGTACTCAATTGGTTTTGTTAAATTATTTTTCGCTTAAATGCGCATTTTTGTAAAAAATTGATTTTCTCAAGATTTGCGATTGATTTTCTGTCAAATTTATGAAAAATTCTTTCGTCTGTTCGAAAAGTTTTTGGCTGCAGAGTGAAGAGAGATTTTATCGATGTTTGTACAAAATATTTTCTGTAAATGTTTAACCACAGAAAAAAAAACAAATTTAATTTTATTTTCTCATCGATTTATTCTTTCATGTTACACCTAACGCTTTCTTACGTAGACTTTCAATGCTTAAACACAGCATAAAAGTGAAATGACATTAAATCGCTTTATTGAGCTTGATAAGAAGCAATATTTGTATGCGGGCAGTCGACGTGAAAAAAAGAAAGAAAATCGCGGTGTAACAAAAGCTTTGTTCGTAGCAATTCTTATTGGTATCACAGTGAGGCAAAGAAAAATCGCTTTTATTTCTTCTCCGCTTTCGATAAAAACGTCTTTTCATCTAAACTTTCGCAGAGAATGAAAACACGGATTGAGCATTGTGTTGTTGACAATTCGAGATCACAACGGTAACTTTAAGCCATTCATCTTTTTTCTCTAAATCTCTTATGTTTTACGTGATCACAATTCACAAGTCAACAACTCTTAGCGCTTGAGGACAAAAAAGTGTCTTTAAACTAACGATTCCTTCACTCTATCAACCAATCATTAAGTTCACAATTATTAGCGTCACGAATATTTGCTGACCACGAAACGCAAAGATGAGAAAAACAAGAGTTTTTCGACATTTCTGTACATTTTTACCGCTTGTTATCATATTTAGCGATGTTACTTTTTAGAAAACAAATCAAAGGCTTAAAAAAAAGAAACCCAAAAGAGCTTTTCAAATTGAATTTGTAAATCGAAGCAATATTAATACACAAAAACAATTTTAACGAAGTACTTTCTCGTATTGAGTTTCAAAAATAACTTTCATTCCGCCTACACATTTTTACTCAAAACAATGCTTGTATTTCGCTTTTATTGATCAGTTTTGATGAAGAAAACATGTCTATTTTAAGGGCTTAAATTTAAATCTTCAACAAACAATTTTTGAACGCTGTAGTTTACATTTAAATTATTTGATCAAATTTTTTCTATGACAACTAACTAAAAATTTTATTCGTTTATTAACATCCTGATAAAATTATTGCATCTTGATTATTTAGTGTTTTCTTAAGTCTATGATCGTAATGATTTTTATTTATTTATTTAATTTTTTTTTCTTATTGAACACATTCGAGTTTTTGGATTTTTTAAGAATGAATCGAAAAACAGTTTTGAAAATTAAACTTTTTTAATTAAAAAAAAAGCTTAAGAAGTTCATAAAATATTTTCCTTTTATGTTCCTCAAATGTCTAAATGAATAAAAAACTAAGATTTCCTCTGTTCTGATTTTTTCTTATTCATAAGGGAGCAAAATAACGTAAATCAAAAACTTTAGCGCAATTCTATAATAATTTGTATAACTTTTGAGTAGATTTTAAGAAATTTTTTTACAAATGAGATATAGATTAACATTAGCTAATTCAAAGGCAAATTTTAAATTATAAAAAACATAATTGAGTAAGAGAAATTAATTTTCAAAGAGTTTCTTTTAAGATAAATCCGTTAAAGTGTTAAATTATTTAAAAAAAAGAATTAAATTAATTTCATTTTTAATCGAATGGATTTCAAAATAATTTATCTTGAAGGATCTAATCAAATTAAGCTTTATTTTGTATGCGAAAAAACCAAATTTAAAAGTTTAAAATTTAAAAAAATTTTAAAAATAATGTCGCTTTTTACCAATTTAAAAATTATGATGAAATTGATTATTTTGATATAATATCGAACTAAACAAACAATGAATAGATTAATATAGAAAACCGAAGTTAGAATTTTTGAATTTCTGAAGCGATAAATTTCCTCACACCTAGTGAAGAGAATCGAAAATTATCAATGTATGCGGTAGGGTTTTTATAAAGGGTCATACTGTTCGATAAAAATGCGATAGCAGAAAATCGAAAATAGGTGTTTTCAGTGAAAGAAAGCGAGAAAAGAGAGATAGAGAGAGAGAGAGAGAAGAGCATGCATTGAGAATAAAGAGTGTTGAAGAAAGAGTGTGAGCTTTCATTATTGGATTTTCTTCATTCACAAACAATACAAAAGGCGCGGAAAGAAGTGTTTGAAAGCGAATCAAGAAAGAAAATACTTGAGTAGTGGCGAAAAAAAGTAAATTTGCCAAAATCGCACACTATTATTGGTCACTATTTATTATTATTTTGTTTGTTGTCTTTTCAAAGTAGCTATTCATTCTGACAAAATAACATTTTTTCGCTTAGAACGTGGCTATAAAAAAACAGTTGAAAAGCAAAAAATTTCTGCAATGTAGTATGTGGCAATAGAAGTGTTGAACAGCGTTTGAATCTACACTTGTGACGAGCGAATGCTGGTTGTAACCTACTTTCTCTTCATTTTCTTTCTCTTTTTTTCGCTCTTTCCTATACGCTCTCTGCTATTTTCAATAAGGGCATTGCTTGAATAATCACATTAGTTCTAAAGTGCATATTTGCGCGACAAAATTGTTACAACGAGAATTGCATTCACAAGCCATTTGACGTCAGAAATTGCCAGAGTTGACAAGAAATAAAAGATCGGTGTAAAGTGTAAATTTGTAACCGTTTCTCGTTTCTAGCTGTTTACTATATAGTGTCAACTGTACGCTTTCTTCTCTTCGATTTCATCGATTTTTAAACTTTGTTGTTAAAAAAGCGCTTGACTTCTTGCGCGTTTTTATGCATTTTTTGTTTTCTTAAGCTCGTTTTCAAATTTCGATCTGTTCGTTTGAATTGCACTCTTTTGCATTTTCACTTTAAGATAAAGCGTGATGCAAGGACTCACGCATTAAAACCATTGCTTTCATCGTTAGTTTGAAAAGGACAAGACAATTTTTTATTCTAAACCTTTAAATTAGTAATTGCTGTATAAGGAAATTATACTCATCTCAACTCAAATATATTTGCTTTTTAAGCAAGAGCAAATATTAAAACAGGAAAATTTTGCTCATAAGTCAACATTATTACGGATTTCTTTACTGAAAAGTTTGTTCTTTCTTGTTTAAATTTAATATAAAAGTTTATATACGGTTTTCGCTTTCTCTACATATTTAATAATTGCTTTCAACACTCACTATTAACACTCTGATGTCCAAAAAATTCGTGTCCAAAAAAATCTTTAAACTCAAAACACATGATGGAGTGAAAGATTTCATGGATATGATTGTACTATCGCTTGAAAAATACGATGCTTTCATTCTAAATTCAAGAAGCATGTTGAAAATTGCAATTTCATATTCTTTTGTTTGTCAAATTATCATCTCATCAAAATTAATATTAAATTTCTAAGCAATAGTGCAAGTGACATAGAATTAGAAAATTAATGAATTGAGTCTGCTAAATAAGAATAGAGAAAAGTTTCAAGCCATCATTACAAGCAAATTTTCTCGTCTCGTTTGATCAGTACAGAAAATATTAAAATTGTGATTTAGTTGCAATCGAAGTTCGCTAACTTTCGTTTCGCTGACCAAAATTGTAGTCTTTTCGATTTGCTAAAAGGCAGAAATCAATGCGCATTAATGTGATTGTCAAGAGCGCTTCGAGTTGATGAAAAAAAAGGATATAATATTTCCTTTCTCTCCAATATAACATAAACTAGCAGAATTATTGTTATAGTGATTTACTTGTAGATAAACATAATTCGTTTTTGTTCGCCTAATTTTTTTGTTTAAATGTCTTCGCTACTTTTGCTTACATCGCTATAAAAGCAGAAATGAATGCAAATAATGTATACGAAGAAAAAAAACGAAAAAATCGTTGAGAATACATCAAATATAACAAAATAGAACCGATGAATACTCAACTTTGGAGAATGTAAAATGTTTTTTCGTATATAAGCTTGTAAAAGCAGTTTATAAAAGAGCAAATTTCATTAAATGTAAATTTTGCTCGCAATGCATTAAAAGCTTATCTTTGTTTCTTTTAACCTTCATCTTTTGCAATCACTTCTCGAAGCTGAGCTCACTCAGCTACTTAGCGGTAAAGCTAAATACGTACTATCGATTCAAAATAAAATGTTTCGATAATCGAAAAGTTAGCTTAACTGCAAAGCACATAATGAATTAAGCGTCTCGTCAAGGTTGCTTTACAGTCAAGCTCACTTTCGATAATCGAAACATTTTATTTTGAAACGGTAGTACGTACATTGCTTTTAATACGTTATTCATGCGATGCAAAAATAATGATATTCCGTGTTTGTGCAATTTTCTATCCCGCTGCTTCTTTCGAGATCGATTTTTTTTGCGACGTATTTGACAGAAGAAGGCAATAAAATTATAGAAAATATTTCGGCTAACTAATTTTATGTAACAAAAACGAAAGCAGCAATCTTTTGCATCATGGTAAATTAAACACTTTTCCAAATCAGTTCGTTAGGCGCTTCTGGAATTTTTTTTTTGACGTGACCTCAAACTATTTTAATGTCTAATTAATTATAGCGTTGCGCAATTTCTACTCTCTCTCTTTCTCTCTGATTTTTAATGAAATACACTCATCTAAAATAAAAGAGAGAGCAAAGGTTTTTTACAATTTATATAATGGATCAAAAAAGAAAAAAATTTCAACCAAAAAGCGCATCCGACTCAATTTCTTCTACGAGGTATTCTGGTCAAAATGTTCTTTAAAGTAGATAAAAAGTTTTTTTACGTTGATAAAGTAATGAAAAGCAGGTTCTAAGAAATTATACAGATGCATTCAATTATTGAGTTTTTCCAAGAGAAAAGTGCTGAAAATGTTTAGTGCTTTTTTTCATTTTTTTTAAACTTTAAATTGAATAAAACAAAAACGATCGTTAAAAACTAGGTTAGCAAACTGAAGATAATTTTTAAGCCTAACAGTAGCTTTTTTTAAAGCATAAATAAAATATTGATTTAGAAGTTCGACAACGAAAAGTTAAATTATGAAAAATGAAATGTTTTATTGCAAAGTTTTAACTTCTATTATTTAGAGTAGTAGTAAACATAGTCTTCTTATATGAAACTTTTTTGTCTACAGTAGTACTTATTTTTAAACAACATTTTGTATCTTACTAAATTTGGTTAGTCAAATATTGAATTTTTTGCTCACAGCAATAAATAGCGGCAATATTATTCGCATTTCAAATATGTGCCTTTAAAAAGAATTTCGACGAGACAAGCGTTGAATTTTCAAAGTGCACTTTATCGCAGTTCTAGGTGCATATGCGGCGACAAATCAATCAGCCAAATTTCGCAGAGATTGTTCTATTATTGGGTTAGCTATGCATTGTATCTCTTGTTTGCAAGCACTTCGTCAATAGACCCGTAAGAAAAAGCAATAAATTGCAAACATATTTTGAAGAGGAAAAACAAAATTAAAAAAATGATTTTCATCAGAGATTAGAACGAATCATGCGAAGTTTTTCATTGACGTATCTGCCTTTAAATAGCATAAACTTTATTTTTGCTCTATTTTTACTTCTTTTTCTGTTTTTTGAATTCAAATAATGGCTGGAAGATCCTTTCATTTCGTGGTTTTCTCATTTCTGAAATGAATACTGCACGGAATCGCGGAGACTTAAAGCTATTATTCGTTTTCGCAAAATGAATTGATTCTGAGGCTTATTCTCGCATAACACGATTTTGATTTGTTTAAACTGATTTGAATAAATTTTGAACTGCTAAAAAAATTGGAAAAGCAGCAGAAAGTAATTAAACGTTGGTTAATTAAAAATTTGTGTTCAAAAAATTTGAATTTTTTGATTGAATGCAGAAAACATGAAAAGAAAGGTGCATTTGACAGAAAAGGTTTTCAATACAATTTTGGTTTCTTCGAAGAAGTAAAAATTTTAATCGAAAGAAGCGAATTCAAGCAAAAATATGCTCAAAATGTAAGCCTAAACAAGAGGTGATATTAAGTGAAAGCAAACGTGCGATTCGCAGAAAAAACGAGCAAAAAAATTCAACCGAAATTGAATGAAGCGAGCGTTTTTAATGTTAAACGAAAAGCACGCTGGTTTAATCAATAAACGTGAAAATACGCCCAACATTTTCGATTCTATCACTAGATTTCATCTTTCTTTTAATTTCTATTTTATTAACTGATTATTACTTTAAATTGAATAAGTCGATATGAAAAATGCCGCAACAATGAGAAATAAATTTAAATGATTTAAAGCTTAAAGCTGTAATCAAATTGTTTGAGCGATGGAAAGTATAGTAAAAGATGAGAAGAGAACAAATGGACGAGTAAAGTTTTGAAATAGAGAAAAGGCAAAGAATAAGGCAATGTTCGTGTCTTGCATGCATCGATTATTTTTTAGAAAAGCATTTCGCTCTTCTTTAAATGATAAGGTGAGGTAAAGGAATTTTCTCGAAAAAGCTTTTCGTTTGCGCCGAGCAATTTTGTTCTTTATTTGCATTGATTTTTCGATTCTGTGTATTGATTTTTAATCGAGAAAAAAGAAGATAAATGCAATGATACAAATGCAATTAAAAACGAACTCGCAAAGAAGAGGTGAAAACAATCGATCGCATAAGCCTGGAAGCAGAAACAGCGTAGTCTAGCAGTACAGCTTGCACATAACGTCGCACGGTGTACATGTTTAGTTATATGGTTGTATAGTAAAGCGTGCCTCTATTCAGAGATGCTCAGACGCTCAACATGCGACTACATTTGCTGTTCGAATGTCGAATGAGTCGAACAAAATTTTGAATTAATTTTTTTTTCTAATTTCTCTCTTTGCATACTTCGAGAATTTGATGATACACTTAATTTATGTGTGCTTTTTCACTTTGATTTAATTCGAGCGAAAAGTAGAGAAGAGAAAAGCATTTCAGTGAAGGAAAAGAAGCTTCGCAAAGATCGCCTGCGCATCCAGAGTAATCCATTGATCCGTCGATGCACCGCACTGATGCTAGAGGAAACAAATAAGACAACATCATTCGCTGTGTCTCTGCTGTGCGTTCACTTCTCTCGCTCACTCAACGCTCATTCTCTACTCGCCTCATTTTCTCGCTTTCTTCAAGCATTGAACCTTCTTTTTGTTCCAATATTTTGTTTTGCTTTACTCTTCAATTGAAGCAGTGAACAAGTTCTCTCTCGTAAATTCTACTTTATCTTATTACTGAATGCATTTGAAATTCATTCGCTGCAGAAATGATGAAAATTCGATCCTCGCATTCTCTGCTCGCAAATCTGAATGAGAGTTCTGAAAAGTGAAACGATGAACGCGATCATTCGAGCTCCTTTCGAGATTCGTGCGAAGAGCAGCAAATAACTGATGCCAACAACAAGAAGAGTGAGAATAGTTCTTTGTGCGAAGAAAGTGAACGAATTGTGATTTTGAAAAAAATTCGGCGTGATTTGTGAAAAATCAACTGCAAAACTGAACTGACGTTCCGCGAAATCGTGTTGTGCGGTTAAGCGACATTTCGGGCGCTTCGATTCGTGCAACTTATCAAAACGCATCTTTGAGTACATTTCGCTTTGGTTTTTTTTTCTCTATTTGTGTGTCTCTCAAACAGACACTAACAACACATTAGCAGCATTCATTTCATCAATCTGCTCACCGGTACATAAGCCAGCAAAGCGTTATTGTTTGATTGCTTCAAAAATAAGCAATTGTTATAAAAACAGCTTTCATTTTTCTTCTGCTTTCGGCTCGCTTCATAACATAACATAACGATAACTCTCTTATCCTCAGACTCATTTCATTAGAAGTCAGTCGCGAAAACTTTTGCTAGAAACAAAATAATTGAGGTGAAGTTGATTAATTTGAAAAACTAATGATTATATAGCGAAAGGTGAACATTTGGGAAAAGCGATGGTACTGCTAGCAAACGAAAGCGCTGTGTACAATTTTTAGCCATTCGATCGCTTTTACATCATTACTGCTGTTCAAGTATCAAATAACGCAAGAGAAAGCTCGACTTTCATTTTTTATCAAATTTCTCTTCTTCGTCTCTCACTCATTTTCACTTTTTCGCTATTCTCGCTCAAATCTTTTTCAATCGACTTTACTGCAAACACGCTGCTGTGTGTGCATAGAGAGACCTAGCGTCGGTCGTCTACCGGTCAAACACGTCGTCGCTTTGCGTGTACAGAATCGCGTCGAATAGTTAAAGAAGTTTTTTGACTTTTAGACGCATTCGTTTGTTTGTATCGAAAGAAAAAAATAAAAATAATCGAAAACTGGGAAATAAAAAGAAATCGTCAATAATGATGTCAACTTTTGTGTAAATCATAGCAACGACTTCAAAAACAGTTTGCATGAATTCAGCGACTGTATGACGGTGTGAGTGAACAGAAAAAAGCGTGTATATAAAGTAAGGCATTACGATAATTAATTGCGACACAAGAAACGAGCGAAGTTTGTGTTGTTTGTGAATAAAAATTGAGAACTTGGGCATTCGCTTTCAGGTTTATGACTGTGTTTACGTGTGAAAATGAATCGAAATACAAGACTTGAAGTGCCGCCAGAATTAACGAATTTGCTGCTCGAATTTACGATTAGTGTTCTTGTAAACAAGCCTTCGAATTTGGTTGAATATGCCTCTGATTACTTCGCGCGTTTGTTAAACGAGAAACGAAACGCGAATCTTACATCGGGCCCGTCGCAAAGTGGCGAAAATCATTTGAACGATAATCATTTTGGCGATGAGGACAACGAAGACTCGCTGTCTTCTGATTTCAGTTGAGTATTGATATTTAAAATTCATTTTTCAATTTTTAACCTAAAACAACTGAAATGTCCTCTTTTCTCTGAAAGTAGACAAACTTTTTCATTCATTTGTTTTGAAAACATTTTTTGAAAATTAGTTTAGTCAAGATTCAATCATTTTCTTTTCCTAATCACTCGATTCACTCGAAAGCAAATGTTTACTCTGAATTAATAAAAGCAGCGCAGCGATTTGATATTGGAATGCTTTCTGCTTTCTCTCTCACTCTTACTCGAGCTCCACTAATTCACTTGTTCTCCAATCTCTCTATTTGTATCAACTTTGAAAGAGCAAAAACAGAGTTAATCAGAAAATTCACCTTTTCTGCTTACAATTATCATTGTTATCTAATTTCGCCTTATCGTATAAGTGAAATCTCTACTTTTGTTATTCATTTTCAATCCTTTTTCTGAACTTCATTCGAAATCTTTCATTACATTGAATGCGAAAGCGTTTTTTATGGTGTCAAAAAATAATTGCTAAACATTTCGAATAATAGAAAAATAATAACTTGAAAATATTCAAGCGATTTTCACTTTTATTTCTACGCGTATGCCTCATATTTATTCAATAGGAAAGCGAGAAAAAAACGATCAACGCCGAATCAATACAAATCGAAAAGTACATAAAGCATTTCGCAATTAATTTTCTTCGAAATGCATTCAAGCGCACTAAAGTGATCATCGATCAAATCTGCTCCGCGCGTAAATGAGCAAGATAAAAATACTAAAAATGCTTATCTACTGCAAACAAGAGATGCAGATTACGTAGATGAAAAGGCTTTACGCTTTAGCTCATCAATATTGATGCGTCAATTAAATTCGAACGAGTGCACTTTTTGTCTACATTTTAACCTGGAAACGAGAAACTAACAAGAATCCGAAGCATTTAACCAATCGCAAAGCAAATTAAAAAAATTGATTGTCATCATGTACTTTTAAGCAAAAAAGATTTTTGTCTTCGTAAAACTGAGTCGAGTAATTTGCGTCACGGAGCTTAATAATGGCAAAAAGCAGAAGTAACAATCGATATCTTAGCAAAGTAATACATCACAATACATTCCATTTAAAACTTTTTTTTCATCTCAACTACACTGTTTAAGATTTTCTGCTGCTTTGCTTTCTCATGATTCGCATTTATTTGACAGCTGAAAACAAGCGGTGAGCAAATTTAAAAGCATTTTATTTAAATTTGAGACGACATTCGCTTAAATTTAAAAAAAATGATTTACCTTTATAAATGTCGTAATTTTATCTCGTTTCGCATTGCAGAGTTTCAAAAAAAAACTTTTTCGTTCACGTTGTTTAACATGACAAAACAATTTTTTCATCGTACCGTATCAAACTTCTAATAATCGTTGTCTAATTTATTTTCTCTAGAACCGCCAATGAAATTATCATTCAACAGACGTAAATCAGGTGAGAAAGCATCTAAAATTTATTGTTCAAGTTTAGCTATTTGTCTTCGCACCTAGTAAACACATTTTTTGACCAGAGATGTACACACGCGTCACGTCACAGCAGCGTGAAAACTTAACGCATAAACGTGAATCGATCGTGACCGAAATGCTGTCACCTGTACATCTCTATCTTTGACCAATAGTGTTTTCAATTGATCTTTATTTTTCGATAAAAAAGCGAAAAATGTAAATCGAAGAATGCTTGAGGAATATGCCCATTCCTCTTTGGCATTCAACTCTTCAATTTTCGCTTTCAAAAATGCATCGCATTTAAAACCATATTTTATCGATCTCGAGGGAAATCATTCGCGAGCATTTAAAAACGTTCATGAATTTTCAATACCTGCGAGTGCTTCTTTTTTTTTGTTTAAATGCTAACATTTATTCTTCTTTTCAGTATTCGCGGAGCATTACGATCCCGCTGAGGATGAGGACGATAATGAAAAGGTAAGCAGACGAATTTATTTCGGATACAACTTTTAATGAATCATAAATTATAAATCTTTATCAATCAGCGATAAGCTCATCATTTTCATTCGCTTCTCTTTCTTTTACGTCAAACTATAGATTGTGTACCCGAAGAGCGATGAACAACGGCGAAGATTAGGCGAAGCTATTAAAACTATTCTTCTATTTCGATCGCTAGATGCGGTATTTATATATTTTCGCTTTCTCTATCTCGCTATCGTTGACCCCCTCGCTTTTACTTTATCTTCGCTTCTCGTTTTTTTTCTTCACTTTTAATTACAAGCTTGATTTAAGCGACATTTATTTTCCGCTTTATTTGACGAGAGCAGACTGAGATGTCAGAAGTACTCGACGCGATGTTCGAGCGAAAAGTCGAAGAAGGAGAATTGGTTATCAGGCAAGGAGACGACGGCGATTATTTCTATGTAATTGAAAAGTAAGTTGTTTTTGCTTTTATTGAAGAGAAAGAAAACCTTTTTTATTTATCGAGCAAATGCACGTTATTATTTAATTTAAATCGATTTTAAATGCATCAATTTCAAAACGGAAGTTTTTCATCTCAAATTTTTTCGTCACAAAAAAATTTAAGAGTAAATAATCGATTTTTCTTATTTTTTCGTTTGCCGTCTCTCTTTTCTCGAAACGGTGACAAAACGTGTATTTACTTTTAAGTATTTGATCGAAACATTTTTTTTAGACCGTACATTAAACGAATACAATTTCAAATGCTTTTATGTCGCGCACATTTCTGAGTTAAATGGCTCTACGCTGCGTTTTTTTTTCGCTGCACAATTTTATCCTTTAACTGAGCAAAAAAAGATTTTGTAAAGCCGAAATTTCTTTTCGTATTGCAAGATTAAGCGAAGTGAAAATCTAGCGATTTCGAGTAAGCAAATCATCCAGCTACTCTCTCTCTCTCTCTCTCTACTCTCACGCTTGAATGTCAAGAAAAACAAATCTTGTTGAGTCGGTTAATTAAGTAGAAAAAAATAAAAACAAATTTCATTTGTCCTCGCAAAGTTTCTCTGCTCTCTTTATGTCAAATTTATTAGATAAAGAAATCAAAAAAAGCTTTTTATAGAAACAAAAAAAGAAATTTTTTATCGAATTAAGCTTTATTTCGTGAAACTCTAGTTTCATATATTGAAATAATATTAAATTTCATATATTTTAATATTTTGGGATTTTTAAAAAAGAAACGCTTGCTTTACAAACGATGAAGAATAGACATTCGTATTGATTTTTCGCTGTTTTCTGCTATTCTTGGATTTTACGCTAATATATTAGTCGAAACAAATGTTTTATATCGCTAGAAAATGTAATATTACATGCCAGTGTTAGCACTAACTCTTCCGCATTTTTTTTCTTTTATTTCCAACAAAATATTTTTGAAATGACTCGCAATCTTTAATAAAACAGAGATAAACTTTCGACCATAATATGAAAATATTGCAAAAACAAGCTTATCGCCAATCTTGCTTCTCATTTTGCTTTCACTATAAAAGTCGAAACTTAAAAATAAATGAGAAACATTACAGTGAATTAATTCTACTTCATTTTAGGAAAGTTGTGAAATATTTATGACTTCCCTTAATACAGACACATTCTTTATCGAAAGTCATGATAAAAAATTAAATCAACATGAAAAGAAAACAATTTTAAATCAATCTTTTCGAAAAAATAAAATTTGATAATTTTATGCTACACGCTTCGGCTTAATACAACACAATTTTTAAAGATAATTGGACCGTTTGCAAGGAATTAAATTTGTTATGTTCAGCAAACGCTTATTGAAAAACTTTTTTTGAAGAAAAAAAAAATTAAAAATAATTTGAAAATGAATCACAGAAAGAATTTTTCTAGAGGAAAAATTTTAATGAAGCTTCAGTTTTCGCTATTGTCTAAATTCTAAAAAAGAATTTTTATTTTTATCGCAATCGGTTATAAGTTTTTGTACATTCATTGATTTTGAAAAACTTTGTAAAACATAATTGAATAAGACTAAGATAAGAAAAATTATTGCCATGTTCTACATTTTCTTTTGAAAATAGTTTAAGATAAGAAGAAAGTAATAATCATAAAAATTCTAAAGTAACATTGTTTACTGAAACTATTATCCCATGCAATAGAAGAAGTCATGAAAAGTTTGTTATTTTCATTTTATTTAAATTCAAATTGAACGAAAAAAGAAAATAAAATTCTCAAATGTTTTGCTAGAAGAGAGTTTAATTTTATTATACTCAAATATTTTCAAATCCATTGCAAAGTATGGCAGAAAATTTTTCCTCAAACCTATTTTAAATTTAAATTTCGAACAAGCATTTCGAAGAAGAAAATGTCATTTGAAGAGAAATTTTCAAATGTGGTCTGCATTTGACATCGCTGACGTCGTTAAACAAACTGTCAGCGAAAAGCGATCGTAAAAGCGAAGAAAGTTTTACTTAATGCTACAAAGCGAATTCATCGCTTTTTAAAAAATAAACCATCAAAATGGTGAAATTTTTCAAAATCAATAATAGCATCGAGTAAAAAATTTGCAAAAATCTTGCTCTAAATATCATTCATAATGAGAAAAATTGAACAAGTGGCTTCAAGCGTTTTTATCTATTCAATTCTCGTTTTTGAAATTTTTACTCTGAATTCAAATTAAAATAGTAAATAATTTACAAAAGACTTTTGCTTAATTTGACATTCTGAGTGCGGGTTTGGCTTCACCGATTTTTTATCTTTTAAGAAAAATGTAAAATTAGTTCAGATATAGAAAGCTGGGTATAAATAGAGATTTAAAAATTTCAGCAGAAGAATCGGATAATGTCCGAAAAACTCTTCTTTGACGGGTAACTTGAGAATTTTTTGGGGTGATTTTGGGAAAACTCGTGTTAAAATGCGCTGCGAAAACTTACAAACTAAGCGCTAGATAAACATTGATCGAATTCAAATTTTCAAGTTATTTAATGAAATATGTGTTGCGTTTTAATTCCACACCCTGTACTTTCTTTTATCTTGTTTCTGTTAAATTCTTACGAATTTTTCGTCAGTAAAAATGAGCTTCAATGTAAATTAACTTCAATTTACTTTAAACAAAATGATATGTAAAATTCTAGTCGAGAGTTTTCACTTTTTGTGATTTTAGAAATGAAAAAAATCTCGCCTCTTGAGCTCAAAATAGTATCCACATGTCAAGTTAAACAAACCTTAACATACTACTTCGCGTATCAATAGTATTTTACATGCAAGAATTTTCATTTTAATATGCAAATTCTTGTGAAACGCATTGTTGCGAAGCTTGAAACGCGAAAATATTCAAAAATTAGATGCCTTAAAAAATTTTTTGTGTGCTTTATTCGAAGAACGTTTAGATAAACAAATTCGAAGCAAAAAATTTGAATTCATTAAAAAATGCGTTTAAAAATCAGACAGAGAAAAAATTTTTTTGAACAAGGTTAAACAAAATAAGCCAAAAAATTCAGGAAATGCACTTTTTTGCAATGTATGAAATATGGTTTTATAAGAACATGAATTTAATTTTTTTATGATGTTTTAAATATTTTTTTAACATGAAAAATTTCTTTGATTTAATTTTTTCTCAAGCTCAATTTAGACACACTATATCATATATGCAAATGACGCTTTAAAATTACATTCATTTTGACGTTTTTCAATTAATAACTCTTTTCAAAATTTGTTCGCACACAATTTTGTGGCTCGAATAGAACTTATGATAAAAATATTGCGCAAAAATGTTGATGAAAAGCTGTTTCTCATTTCTTTCTTTCTTTTTTGTTCAACGCTTTCATTAACGAGACCAATGTATTCATTTGATTAATAATAAAGAAGTTGTATCTTAATAAGCACGAAAATTATTTTTTAAAGACTAAATTCTTCAGAAGCAATCTTAATTTTTCTTTTCTTTCTTTAATTTCATAGAGGAACGTTTCAATTTTTTATCACGGGCGAAGACGGCGAAGAGAAAATTTTAGGAGAATATACTGATTCCGGTAGTTTTGGAGAGCTTGCTTTAATGTACAATATGCCACGCTCAGCATCAGTTAGAGCTCGAAGTAAAGGTTCACTTTGGGCGATGGTGAGAGTTAATTCGAAAAAAAGAATTTGAAAATCAGCATTCTAACCAAAATTCTCTCGAATTCAAGAGCCGGCAAACATTCAGAAAAATAGTTCTTAAACGAGCTTTCTTAAAACGGAAGGTGTACGAAGAATTGCTCGAAAAAGTGGAAATGTTGAAATCGCTAGAGGTTGGTGAAGTTCTCAATTATATTGAAGAGATTTAATCGATGTTTTCACTTTTTTTTACTCTTCAGTCTTACGAAAGAATGAATCTTTGTGATGCTTTGACGCCGAAAAAATATTCAGACGGCGATTTAATTATTAAAGAGGTAAGTTGTGTTGGTTCGTTTGATCTCGATGAAGTCAAATTAAAATTTAAATATTTGAATAGGGCGATGAAGCCGACGGTATGTATTTTATTGAGCAAGGCACGGTGCGCGTAACTAAAACAAACGAGGTAAACGAGATGAATTTTTAATTCAGAAAATTTGTTTCAAATCTTGTGTTTGAAAATAAATTTAAATTTGATTTCTATTTTTTCTTTTCTCTCCGAAAAAAGAATGGCGAACAAAGAGAAATTTCACGGTTAACGAATGGCGCGTATTTCGGCGAATTGGCGCTGATCACACACAAGCCACGCGCTGCTTCTGTGTACGCAGAGGGCGAAGTTAAAGTTGCCTGTGAGTTATGCGATTTCATTTTCATTTTCACTTCTCACTCGATGCACACACACATTACACATTCTCTAATACTCCACACACACACAGCACACACTTACATACATAACACCGAAAGCAAGATATATGACACGAAACAATCGTTAATATATATGCTAATTGCGTTCCGCACATCATTTCAAATACAGCGATTAAAGTTATCGAAATTTTCGATAAGAGCACGTTTGAACTAAACGCTTTAACAAACGCGAAGAATGGAGAAACAATGGAATTAAAAGAAGTGTTACGCTTCAAATTAGCTCCACTTTTATTTTGTGAAAAACAAAAATTCAAAATTTGAAAACTTTTTTGCAGTTCGAAGTGTTGCAGCGATTTTTCACTCGCGAGAATGAAGTGTAAACTCATGTCAATGCATTCAGATTTAAAAATATTGTTGACAGAAAGGTCTTCTCTCATTTATTTACTCTTCCTGGTGAAACTTTACTACCTAAAGCAAGGCGAACGAAGTTCACTCTCAAATGGCAAAACGTTATCTTTGAGTTCACAACAAATATCGTCAACACAGAAATAGATCATTCGTGAAAATTCAAATCTCTTGTTAAGGTTACTATACAGTTTCGGAAAAATGTTTGTCGCAGCGATAATTGATGGAGAGACTCAAGCTAAGGGCGCGTTTATCAATTTAAAATATAAAACTTTATAAATAAACAATAAAAGCGATAAATGCTAAAAAGGCAAATAATTTCTTAACTTACTATTGGTGAAATCGAAAAAAGATGAGATTGGATGAAAACGGTAGCTGATTGCTCAGAGCTGTGGTTTAACGAACAAACGTTAACTGATGAACCATTTTTACAAAGCAAAACAAGCCACACTGAAATCACTTGCACGCATTAATTCCATATTTGTAAAGTGAGTTTTGAAGAAATATTTTTGAATTTTTTCATAAAAAAATGAACATTTCACTTTGCGCTGTAATCCAAATGTTTGCAGTCGCTTTTAAATGTGATAAGAAAGAACGAAAAAACTGTTCAATTTGCTGATCACCATTCGAAGGGCGAGCAAAGAATATGCATAGTGGCAATACATTTTCTGGGGCAATAATCAATCTGTTGAATTAAGGTTCCTCACTTTCCAAAGAATTCAAAGTTAGAACTTCAAAGAATTAAAGTCAGATTTCAAATCGGTTGAATCAATTCAAAGATTTCCAAAGAATCAAAGTTAGAATAATGTTGAA
>NCKU01002882.1:0-17115 GCA_003675995.1 Dinothrombium tinctorium | reverse complement strand
GGTTATAATTTGTTCATAATCGAAATGGTCAAATAGAATAGCGAAGATTTTTCAAAAAAGTTTCCCATCGAAAATTCGATATCATATTTTTCAGTATACTGGTGGTCACATTAATGTGTTATGTTTTCCATTGAAAATCCAAATTTTAAATGGATAATATAGCATATTAATGTGATCACGAGTGTACAAGTTTTCGTCGTGATTGAAAATCGAGTTTAAGGTAAGTGTACTTGTGGCCACAGTAATAAACTCTCTTTTCTATTCAAACCTTTTGATTTATCGATGTATAAGATAACGTATTATGTGTTTACGAGTGTATTTAATAAATTTAATATTTTTTGAAAATTAACGCTCGTTTGAACCAGTGTTTAATTTAAAAAATTGAAATTTACATTTTGAGTTTCCGTATAGATTATTATTTTTGAAAATAATTGTAATCCGCTAACCTAAAATTCAGTGCTTTATAATAATAATAATAATAATAATAATAAATAATTTTTTCTACGAATTTTTGTTTTGAAATATAAAACTTAGTGAAGATATTTTTTAAAACCGAATTTACCTCAAATCATCGAAAACCATATTCACAAGTAAAGTTAAAAGACGCAAAGATTTTTAATTTCCTAGCGTATTATTTGAACAAAATTTTTGATAACTTTTTAGAAAAAAATCGTTCATTTAGGTAAAATTAAAAATTAATTTATAGACCGAATAAAAATTCTCTTTCATTCGATAAAATTCTTTTAATTTCTTTTTTTTGCACAAGATAAATTATGCTTATAGATGTTTTGTCGTGAAATTTAATCGATCTTTTCACACTCAAAAAACACTTCAATAGATGTTTTAAATTAGAAAAGAGAAAAGAGAAGAGAAGTGTTTTTGGAAAGAGGCACCTTCGGAAGTTAGCGCACCCATCACTTGCGCAACTTAAATTTTTTGGCCCTATTAGTAGGGCCTCTGAAAATTATTATAGCACTTCAAAAAACTTTTTGTTTCGTGCAATGAACTTTGAACTTTGTATATTGAAAAGGGTACACTCGATCAACGAACTTTCATACAAAATGTTCAATTGTACATTCCTCCTTTACTTAAAAATGAACTAAGCAGAGGACCTATTATTGTGTACAACAAATTTCAATTGATTTATATACATGAGGGTTCGTTGGATACTTTATACTTTCTTGATTTCGTCTTACTTAAAAATTCTTTTATTTCAAATTCAAATGCCGAATTTTCAGGAAAAAACTTTACTGGTTTACTCATTCATTTAAATGACAGCATTGTGTATTTATTCAATTCAGATTTTCTCAGTGATTTAGTAGTGACAAAAAAAACAGAGAATTTGGGGCGCCTCACTTTTGAGGGCAATTTTACTTTAGAACTTCAAAAGCTTAATTGCATGCACACATACTGAAATTTGATTGGAGTGATTGAATTCAAAGCGTTATCTTTTTGGATTGTTGAAAAACAAACATATCAATCTATGTTCCTTAACACGCTTTATTATAAGACATAAATTAAGTTAAAATTTTTCAGTAAAATTATTAAAATTTAACAAACTTGTTCAATTACAAAATGATAATTTTTTCTGCTTGTTTAGTCAAATTGATGACAATAGAATAAGGTGACTACATCAAGTAGTTACAATTGTTCCGATGGATATTATTGTGATGATATGAAACAGAGTTGCTTCGCTTTAAATATTTCATCGATTAAAAATGGAACTGATAAAATTAGTAAATCTAAATGAGATGAATTGCTAAGGCTTGCTCTAATGGATTCTTTTATCGCTTCTTTTGCTGATCGTGATAATGATATTTATAGCTGCTGCTATTCCTCATATTAAATATAAAATTTAACTTAAACTCATTTACAAATGAAATATTTTTTACTGACGCCGTTTAATTTTCACCATTCTTTCAATATGAACGAAGTTTTCAGCAATAAAACACTTAATTCACATTTAAACTCAAACTTATTCATGAATTTATTATCTCATTCTAAGCACCATAAGTATCAAGAAATGATGTTGAATCGCTACTTAATGAAGAGGTACAGTCGTGTCCATAAAAATCTTTCAATTTATTGCTTTAATGTAAAGCATGTTTCAAATAAAATGAAAGATTTTATTGGACTCGAGTGCACAACTTTATTCGTGCTTCGTCGTGGCTCGATCAATGAACTAGCAATGGGATCCTCCGGATTAATATTTTCAAAAGCCGCTATTCAATTAAAAAGTTCAATTACCTGCAAGCGTCCTGAAATAAATTATTAAAGCGTGTTTGAGATTCATTGTAGAAAAATACATTCGCAATTATAATCTTCTAGTTGGCGTTTTAACCGAATTGTGTGCAACGGCCAATTATTTTGAACACAGTTGTAGCTATAAAAGTCGAGCATTGAAAAAAGTGTAAATGTAAAAGAGTGCAAACAATTAACATTCATTTGAAACAAATCAAAAAAAGAGTAGAAAGTTAAGTTTTACGATCAGTAGGCTTCACCTCAAAAGCTTCTGGCACAAGTGATCAAAAAAGCGCTTCTATTTGACAATACTTTGCGGTGCCCCTCTGTTGGCTCCTCTTTACTTGTAAATGACGTCAATGTCTCGTATTATTACAAGAAATAATTTCACGCTGCTCATTTTAATGTTATTAATAGCTGTCCAAACTGAACTTGCACAAAATTTAACTTAAAAAATTTTAAAGTTAGAGAATTGTGAGAAAAATTTTATAGCTTAAAAAGAAAGATAAATTTGTCTTGTTTGAATTTACTTTTTCAAATGTTGCAAAGTGGGGACATTTCTGAATAACTCCATCTTTTATTTCCCTTAAAAAATAAAAATTTTAAATAAAAATAACAATTTTAAAAATTTTGTTCACTCTTTTTAAAACTTTTTTGCTTATTTTCAAATTGATTTAAAAAACTTTTTTAATCTTTGCTTGAATTTAGGTGCATTCAAGCACTCTTTGAACTAAACACAAAAAGAATTAACGACCCAGTCATCGAGGATACAAGCAAAGTTTTCATTTTTTATTTGAAATTAAAATTTCATTGTTTTTGAACTCACTGGTTTTTTGACATTAGTTTTTCCATAGGATGGACAAAATTTTTTGAGAGCCTCTCACATTTTTATCGACAATTTTTGTGTCGAAAAATACTTTGACGAAAACATAAATTATGAGAGAGTGAAAGTGGAGGCTAAGTTTGCGGCCAAGCTCATCTTGAAATGATCACTGCACGCGCGAGACCGCAAAAATACTTTGTGCAAGTTTGGACATGTTTTATAGCAAATTTACTCATTAAGATCACAATTTTCAACACATGCCTTTCAATAAATTAATTTTTTACTTACATTTGTATTCGATTAATTTATTCGTTTTTAAATATATTCACTTTTTAAAATTTTGAAGCAATTAGAACTGATGGGGAACTTGAACTCAACTTTTTGAACTTGAACCAAATTAAAAATAAGTTTAACAAAAAAGCGATTGAAAAAACTAGCAAAGGAGTGTTTATTGCATGTGCTAGCGGACAAAATGAAAATGAAAGCGTTTAGCTTTTCGAATTCTCGCTAAAAATATTTGCATTTTAAGTAAATTGAGCCTTGAAACACATTCGCTAAAGTACCCAGCGGCAAAATTGCTTCGCACTGTTGATTCTTGGTAAACCGGCAAAGATTCTTTGTGTTATCTTCATTCGTATTTTGAATTCATATTTGTTATCGGGTAATGCTGCTGACTAAAAACACTGCCGTAATTTCAATCAAAGCAGAAAATAAATTTAAATATACGCAAGTGTCTAAAAGAAATTCCTATTTCGCTTCGTTGTTTCATAGTAAGAAAATGTCTTTAGCAAAGTGAAACATTTTTTGAAAATGAGTATATCAACAAAAAATCGATCAAGGCTCCACCTTTTGTGTTTTCCTTTGGCTTTTCTCACAATTTCGACTTGCAACATTTACTCGAAAAAACTTTGCTATTAGAAGCGAAATGTTTTTCGTACGCTTTTGCATTTTTTAAATGACCATATTTTCGCAGTTTCGGTTAGTTTGAATTCGACTGTTTAAAATGGTAAAGTTTACGAATATAGCGACCATAGCTTGTGATAATATCGAAAACTCTGTTTAAAAAACCGATAAAAGTCGATTTCTGAATAAACCCTGCGGCTGTTGACCATTACTTTTTCATGTTCAACAAAAAGCGAATTATGCAAGCTAAAAAGTAAGTACATTGTTGTAATTAAACATAGCTGCTTGTTTGAATTAAGCTCTCTGAATAAGTTTTTTCACGATGAATACATTCGACTATTTGTTTAATTTTAGAGACAAAGGCGAATCGTGCAACGATTTCTTTTTAGATTGTAAACTCGGTCTCATATGTTGGGACGGAAAGTGCACGAGCTCAGATGAATTAATTCAAACCCCTTCAACTTGTTACAATGGTTATTGGAGTGTATCACAGAAAAAATGTATTAATTATTATGGCAACGGGGAATCGACATCTGATGTGGATAAAAATATGGGAAAGATTGTCGCGTGTTTCTTTCTTTCAATTATCGTACTTATTTTGATCTGCGCTATATTTTTATTTAACTGTAAAAATAAATCGAGAAGAGCTCAAAATGATAATAGAAGAAGGAATGTGTTTTCTCAATCAATAAACATCGGATATCCTCGTGAAATCGCCATTCCTCAAAATCAAAACAACGAAAGTATTGCTGTAAACACAAACCAAACTCAATCCGTTTCCTATCCTCGACAGTCTGGTTTTATTTACTCTCAGTCAGAAAATAACGATGAGCCAATAAGTCCTTTACCGGATTCGGTGCAATTTCCATTAGAAGATGAAAAGCCACCGGCATACCAGGATCTATTTCCTACACGTTCGCGTCCAACTAATGAAGCATCAGATACGAACATAAGTACAAATCGTCCCTCTTAAGATAGTTCGCTAAGCAACATTTTTAAAAAATGTCAACTGTAATTAAGATCAATTTTAACTACAATTCAATCTCTTATTCTCATATCTCACAAATTGATTTATTTGGCTTCAATCGTTTGAAAATTATTAAACTTTTTTAATTAATTACTTCAGCTTGTTTAAAGCATATGATGCTTGTTGCTTGCTTGAAGTTGAAAAATATTTAAACTCAATTTTTTTCTTGTACATAATTGTTTTTGAAAATGATTCATTTTTGAAATTATTTTTTAAATGAAATTTAAATTTTACGAACTTTAGAAAAGTTGATTACCCATCGCATTTTATAATATCCGATGGCTCAAAGGTATCTCCTCATTTAAAAATGAAGGAGATTTCTTTGCAAAAACCCATTTCGACCTTTAGTACGGACTGCGCTAATCTGATAGTTTTGAGTCATAAACGAAATCTTTGTCTCCAAATTGACATTTATAGTTTAATTTTTATTTTGATTAATATTTTTTCTATTTTTTATGTTTTAAATTCATTAGATCAATGGAAAACAGAATAAACAACAAAACAAAACACAAATTGAGAAATTTTTTTAGACATTTTTATGAAATATATTGAAAAAATTGTTATTAATTCACTAGATTTTTGCTTTTTTGTAAACTTTTTAAACTGTAGTGTTCATGCGAAATAATTCATCTTAAAGATCTTTAGTTCTGTCGCTAGACTTTACCACAAGAAAAGATGGTTACGTCAAGCAAAACTTATAGGAACACCTCTGTCTGCTCCTTTTTACGCAAAATAATTGATTTTAGGTTATTCGGAGTAATAAGTGCGCGACGCTCATCTTTAGATCACCATGATACCTTCAAATGAATAACTTTTTTCTTAATTGCAATAAAATTTGTTTAAAAAATTTGAAATCACTGCATACACTTACCAATTCAATGGAAAAATAAATTAAACTTCGCTGCAACTTAGTCATTTTGTAATTTTTTAACATAGCCAAATAAAATAAAGAAGAATATAAGAATAAAATTTCACAAAGCTCTGTTACAATGATAATAAAAAGTTAAATATTTGCTATCATTGCGAATAAAATTACAAAACAAACACTCTTTTCTGAATGATAGTGCTAAAAATAATTCAATTTGAATACAATTTGTGCAGAGTGAACAAAGAAAACTGACCAGTGGAAAAAACTGTTTTTGAACAATTGAGTATTTGCAACACTTAAAGATTCTCTATGTTATCTTCATTCGCTCTACGAAGGCGAATTTGTTATCGGGTAATGCTGTTTGGTGAAAAGAAAAATGCTGACGTTATTCTGATGAAGAGTCAATATATAAAAGATAAATGCGCTAAACCAAAAAATCAATAAAAGCTCCACCTTTAAGCAAACACTTTCTGGTTGCTTCGTGTTTTCATGTTTCAACATTCTATCGAAAACGCATTGCTTTTAGTGAACACTAAAACCGAATTGTTCTCAGCACACTTTTGCAATTTTTATTTGTATTTTTATTTTAATGGTGACCAAATTTTCGCTTTTTATATGAATTTACAACTGGGGTGAAGAAAAGTTGTCGAAATGGCAAACATAACGAATATAACAAGCATCGTGTGTAACAAAACCGCGGATTGTACCGAAACAATCGCTAAAAGTCGTTGCATGAATAATCGTTGCGATTGCTGGCCATTGTCTCTTTATGTTCAGGCAAAAAACGCGTGTATACACGTTTGGGAAGCTGGAAAGTAAGTCCAACACTCAAGAAAAACGAAGCTGCTTCATCCAATTGTGATTGTTTAACAAGAAAGTTTTTTTTATGCGTTGAATATTCTTTCTTTAATTTTAGAGACAAAGGCGAATCGTGCGAGTTGTTTGATTGTAAATTTGGGCTCTTCTGTTGGAATGGGAAGTGCAGAAGTTCAGATGAATTCTACCAAACTCCTCCAACTTGTTACAATGGTCATTGGAGTGAATTACAGCAAAAATGTATTGATCATGGTGATTCGAATCGCTATCCGACTTCGAGTTACGATGACACTTTTCAAGGCGATGGCTACTCGACTTCTTATAAAAACAGAGATCCGGGAAAAATTGTCGCATGTGTTTTGCTTACAATAATAGCACTGATCTTGGTCTGCGCTATATTTTCAATTAAAAGCAAAAGTAAATCGAGGAGAGTTCAGAATAGAACGAGAAGAAGGAATGGATCTTCTTTTCGACCGATAAACATTAGAGATTCTAATGAAACGGCCTCTCGTCAAGATCAGAACAGTGAAATTACTCCGTTAAACGCAAACGCCATTCAATCTGATTACTTCACTCGACATCCTTTTTTCATTTGCCCTCCACCACAATGCTATCGTGATATGATCCGTGATTCATCGACACCAGCGCAATTACCACCAGAAAACGATAAACCACCAGCATATCAGGATCTGTATCCAGCACCTTCGAGTCCAAATATTGAAGAATCACACGAAAATGCGAGTAATTATCCTCCTCCTTCTTACGAGACTTGTCAAATAATTGCATTTAAGAAATATCAACTATAATCAAGGTTTGAGCAAAGTTAATTTTAAGCTGAAATGCTCACTTTTTTATTCCCACGATTTACAAACTCACTCAAAGATTTAATTTGCTACATCGAGTATACAAATGCAAATTCATTGCATCATAATTATGAATAAACTTTTTGCTCGAAATTATTTAAGCTAAATTAATTTTGATGACTTTGAATATAAACTTAAAGAAGTTTAATAAAGCGACTGTTTTGGTGCAAACAATTAAAATATATGCATATAACAATAACATAAGGAAATTTAAAAAAGTGACTTTAAAAAATTTTACTGTTTCTTATTCAAATCATTTTAATACTTGTTGCGGATTTAACAGCTTTAAATTTACCAAAAATTAAACTCGATTTTGTGGTATAAATTTTTTCCTAAATGATTAATCTTCGAATATACTTTTTTAAATAAATTTAAATAAATGAATTTCAATAAAATTCGTTATTTCTCACATATTATCATATCCAATTTAATGCGTTCATATCCGATGATTTAAAAAGTCAAATCTTTAAAATTTTTATCAAAACCTTTTCTGCTTTTTCGTGTATTAATGCCAAAAATTTTTATAAAATTTTTCCTGTGAAAAAGTCTATGTGAATTCATATTTTTTTACCTATTATGCTGCTCACTTAACTCTTACTATTCAAGCTTGATTACATAATAATTTTACTCACAACTCATAATTGCTTAACATTTCTTCACTATAAATCTTAAGAAGCTTTTGAAGAACAAATTATGAGAATCGTCGTAAGTTTCTCATAAATTTTATGTTATTTTTAGACAAAACAAAATGCCGGAAAACTCCGAAATTAACTCACTTTCAGGCAATTAATGTATGAGCATTAATGTCCATATCTATGAGATCAAACTTCTTGTTCACTTGAAAGCAACTTTAAAAACATTTTAAATTTTTAGTTTTGTTATCTAAATTGACTGACGCTGTTAAAAAAAAATCACTTTCGCTAAGATAAAAAGCATTGATTGTCATCTTCTTTTTTCCCAAGCGAAAAACTTCTTTAAACGCTCTTCGTTATCACTATTTTTATCAGTCAAGCATTGAAAACGTGCTCGTTTAGAAACAATCACTTGTGAAAATAAAACAATTTGTAAAAAACGCAATTCACATTCTCGGCACTATTTTCAGATTCTTATCAACAGTTTAAACACTGAATTAATCTCTTAAAGTTAAGAGGGTATAATGTTGATTTAAAAATGATCGAATTGAAGTAGAAAAGTAAAAGTTTTTAATTTAAAAAAAATTTTGTTCTTATCATTTAATGCGTAAATCAAATCATTTTCAAAAATAGAATATTTGTCGAAAAAGTTTTAAAAGTTTACGATAAAAATCTTACAAACAGCTTAACAAAAGAAGCTTCAAATCGAATGCTTTTTAAAAGCGTAAGACGGAGAATCTTTTTGCGCTTTCTCGACGGTTCGTTTGCTCCGATCAAATCGTAACTCTTCGTAAGGTGGAGGTAGATCATCATTTCGTGATACTTGTCGTCTCTCAGAATGAGGTAATGAATTCAAGAATATGTTTGAGCTTAAATGTGAATTAAGAGTATTTCGCTGTTGAATACTTCGTCCAGAGGGAGAGACTGATAAGTGAGTACCGCGCGAATTATTAGCACCTAATTGCAATCGATCATTTAAGTGAAAAATATGTTGAGCTCTATGTTTCGCTTCCTTGATGATAATTACGAAAAGAACAAGAAAAACACCAACAATTAAAACCATGATAATAAACGGAGTTAAAGAAAAATCGTCTTTTTTGCTTTTATTGTTGTCTGCATAGTGAATGTCAACAGTGTTCGGACGTCGTGTTGAATTGCGAATACATTTTCGAAGCTCTTCATCCCAGTGACCATTCACACATCTTGCTTTATTTAAAAATAAATTTAAATCTTCAGTCGATTCGCACTTTCCGCGCCAACAAATGAGTCCGTCTTTGCAAGAATACCAAGCGCCGCACGGTTCGTTCAACTCTTTTTTTCTTAAATAAGATCAAATTGAAACATTGAAGCAAAGTAATTTCGAGCGTAAAACAATAACAAAATGATAATAGTAATTAGCAATCAAATTCACCTGCTATCGACTCCAAACGGTTGTAAAACGCATTTATTTGTAGTTTTGTCGAAACGATAAAGAATAAAGCATTCGCAATGATTGTAAGTGCAGAAAACGTGATCGCCAAGTTTTTGTATACACTGTTCGCTGGTATTACAAGCGATGTTTTCGATTAATTCTATTTTCTCGCTTAAAACAATTGAAATTAGAGAGTAGAAAAACGAAACACAAATAAACACAAATTCAAAATTTACTTTCATTTGAAACTGTGATCTCAAAACAAGGCGGCAACAAGAAGTAAAAAGTTCTCTTCTTGAATCAGCAGATTTCACCACAAATGCTAAAAAAATTAGGGCGGATCACTTTATGCTGAATTTTTAGTTTTTCTTCACATTTCTACGTAAATACGATGTGAAGTTGTTTGTAGGTAGCTGCAGATTGTGCAATATTGAATAAGAATAAACTCATTACGAAATGCTTGTTGAAAGACTGAATCACTATTTTCGTATAATCTAACGTTAAAGTAGACAACATCTTGAGTTTTGAGTTTTTATTGCTTCATTTATTGTATTTCAAACAATATTTCATTTGTAAATACAATGTATGATATTTAAAATTGATTGCAAAACAAAATACATTTTAACAATCATTTTAAATCGATACAATTATTTAATTTGTTTGTATTTGGTATTTTTCACACAATAACTTGCGCGTTGATCAGTTTTTAAAAAATAAATTCATAACATTGCACAATAATTGAAACTTTAAAGTAAAGCTTATTGAAAATGCTTTTACAAACTTATTTTGTGAACGCTGAGCAAAAAAGTGTTTAATGAGCGAATTTTTGCTTAAAAAGAATTTTACATCATCGTTTGAATTAAATATTTCAATGTACACGAGTTAAATAATTGTAGATAATTGACCGATTTTCTTTATGTGCATTTGACATTAACAATTGATAGAATTGATCACTTCAACAGAGATCACAAGATACAAAATATTAGTAATCTTCGTCGATCGATGCTGCTCGCGATCGGCATTTATTTTTGTATTTGACAGCAGGAATAGCAGCGGCTATAAATATACCGATCACCAAAAGAAAAGATACTAAGATACATAATGCGACCGCAAGCAGTTCGTTTCTTCTTGATTCATCTTCATCGCCAGTTTCATATTTAATCGATGTACTGTTTAAATCGATACACTTACGTTGCGTATCATTCCAGTGATAGCGATCGGAACAATTGTAATCATTTGATATGCTCATCTTATTTGATTCGTTATCGGTTTCACTCAACAAGCGTTGAAAAATGATCATCATTTCGCAATTAAAAGTTTTTGATAATAATTCTGTTTAAAAAAGTTAAACAATCAAGTTTACATTCACGAGAAAGCGGGCGAATGATGAACTTTCGCGAAATGCGTTTGCTGATCAACAAAGCAAAGGGATGACGCTTTGAATTCGATCATTGGAAAATATTTTCAACTGTTTTCAACTCATTCAATTCAATATCTGATCAATTTTTGATTGTAAATAGTGTTTTAAATGTTCGTACTAATAAATTAAATAAAATTTGATTTAAATAAATATTCAAAATTTAAAGCGATCTCATCGGATGAGAATGGTAAAGCACCCATTTTCTGCTTGTGTACAGTTTCGGATCTTGAAATCGGAACACTTTTTTTGCAATAACTTTTGAACGAATGAATAAAAGTTTATAGAGTAACGAGAAACTTGTGTCCATTTTAAGCGTCCCATTGTTTGCCACTAGTTTGAGCTCTCTATGTCCATTTTGAGTTTTTAAGATCATCACCCCTAAAACGCCCCTCGCGCTCTCTGTCCCAATTTCAAAATTTTCAATCTCAGACTTAGCCTATCATGTGTAACCCGTTAAAATGAACAGCTTTTAAACAGTTCTCGTTATTGCTCATTTGCTCGGGAACTTTCACAATTTTAAGAATTTAAAATTTGATCAGATTTTGCCGAAAGTGCAAAAATAAGCAAGCATTTCATAATGCGATTGTGTTAGTAAAATTGAATACTTTTATTACAAAAGCGTTTTTTCAACAATGCAAATACGTAATGTAATAAACCCTTTTGAAATAAGTATTCAATTATCGCTGATATTACACATGATTTTCATTATATTCGTTGTAAACTTAACAAAAAAAGCACCTAAGGCTGAAAGAAGATAACTTCACGTATTGAGGCACATTTATGCTTTTGAACATTGAGCGAAAAATCCAGTGAACAGAAGAAGAGCGAGCAATGAAAGTAGCAGTTTAGTATTTTATTGATACTAGTATCAAGTGCTTTTTTGCCATCAAATGTATAAGCAAATGCAAATTTAGCTGCAAATCACAAGAAGAGAGAACTTTATCGACAGTTGCACACAATATAAAAGTTACTAAAAACCTTAAGTTGGCTTTAAGTTTTTGCTCACACTTTTGCTTTGGGGGTTAACCTTTCTTTTATCGGATTTAAAATATTTTTGCATACACAATCAGTTTCCTGATATTGAAAAGCGCAGATAATCAAAATGTTTTCTCTTAACATGCTGCAAATTTAATATGCTTTTTCGGACAAACTAATTCAAGAATTGTTCGAATAGTTTGTCTGCAGATGTAGAATAAAAGGTGATAAATTTTTAGCAATTTTTTTCTAAATATTTACTACTCTATGCAGAAAAAGTACGTCAATATTCGGTAGACAAAATGAACATTTACTTATTTGTGCACAGAATAGCGCCTTAAAATATAAAAATAAATTTTTATAAATTACCGAAGTACTTTAATTTACAGCTGTTAATTTGTATAATTTCAATTCAATATTTAATACAGTGCTTAACTCATTTGTAATCTTTTTGAAATTAACACAATTAGAGTTAGAATGTTTGAAATTATCTGAAATTAAAGTAAATAGAAAACTCCAAGAAACTTCAAATTCAAGCAGCTGGTTCATTTAATTGATCAAATCTTTACTATTTTTAATTAAATATTAAATTTAATTGAATAATTTAATTTAGTAATAATGCCAAAAGATAGTTCAAATCAATAATGCGCTGAATTCGCACTTTTCAATTGGACGTAAATATAAATTTTAAGAATAATTGTCAATAGTTAAAAATAAATAAGTTTGAATTATATTTTATAATACGTTTTGCTTAAGAAGTAACATTGATGAAAGTTAATAAATTTCAAATGCATTGTTTACGAAGTATCATAAGACGGCGGATATTTGAATTTCTCTTTGATTTGTTCATTAGCTGGACAAGAAAGTGGAGGGCTCATATTGTCATGTATTGGTGGCTTATCATTGTCTGGTAGTGATCCCACTAGTGTTGGTGAATAATGCAATGGCTCGCCATTGCTTTGTGGAAAAGAGCAAGTAAAACCAGACGCTAGAGGGTAAGCATAAAAATTTGTTTCGCTTGTGTTTAGCCGAATATTTTCACTGTTTTGACGTTGACGAGAAACCATTTCAAGAAAAGCGTTCATCGGCTGAATAGAAGATAGATTTTCGCTAATAGCATTATTTTCAGCTCGTTTTAATCTAAGTTTGTTCGCAATTGTAAGCATACTATAGATGATTCCAATTAAGGCGACGATTGCAAGAAAAGACAGTGCGAATATTTTTCCAAACATTTCGTTTTCGCTAGATTTCGAATAAGTATCATTGAAGCTAGAAGAGCCCAAATAAGTACAGTTTTGTCGTGATGCACTCCGATGACCATCGTAGCAAGTTAAATTTGCAGCTGTATGTTTTGAGTTGATTTTAAATATCTTTTCATAACTCTTACACTTTCCGTTCCGACATAAAAGCCCAGGCTTACAATCTTGAATATGGCTGCAAAATTGGCCTTTGCCTCTAAATCTTCAATAAAAAAATTTTTTATCGATTTTGTGAATCGGATGGATTGATTCAAACAAACAACAAGACTCGCTTGAATATATTCAACTTATATAAATTTATTTATCTATTTAAATACCTTTTAATTTCCATAATTCACGCAAATGAGTTTTTCGGCTGAACAAAAGTGAACAATGGCCAGCAGCCCCAATGCTGATTGTCACCCAGACTTCAGCATTTGTTTCAGTGCATTCTTCGCTTGTATTAAACGCGAATCTCACTATTCTCGTTATGCAGTAAACAGCAAAAATCCGAAAAACAGAAAAAGATTACGTCACATAGGGAAACATATAAGTATTGAGACTTTAGATACTTTTATTGTTCTACCAGATAAATACGCAGTCACTTTCAATTGATTTATCGTTTTTATAAACACCATTACCTGCAGGAGGTGTTCGAGATCTGTGTTAAAACTTTAAACGCTTTGTATCGAAGTCAAACAAAATTCTTGAAAGTATCTTAACAAGATGAGAAATTATTTAAGATCAGATATCATCGATAGATCGTTGATGATTTTCCTATTTGTATAAAACAAACACACAAACTGTATGCCGGTTAGACACTTTACCTCATCTCATTCTCTGCTATACATTTGATACGAGGTTTGCCAGAATATTTAAATCACGAAAAGTTCTGAAAGTACGTATGCTTAAGTATAAAAAACCTTTTTGCCTTTTTTCTGATTATATGTCCCAAAATTTCATTTTTAAATAAAAATTATCAAATCACTTTTATATTTATGTTCTTATATGTAATACTAATTTTAATTCATCTAATTCAATTCTTATACAAAATTAAATTGATAATTTACGCACAACTCTTGCGATTTTAACACAAACAGTTGATTTGTGATTATATTAAATTGAGACTCGAATTAATTTTGAATAATTTACGTAAGATTTCTGAAAAAATAGTTGAAGTTTCTAAATGTAAGATGAAACAATCAACTTAATTTTTAATAGATAAATTTTAAATAAAATCTGTCAAGGAAAAAATACAAATAAATAGTTGAAATACTTTTACAAAAAAAAGGAAACATCGATCACAATTTTTCTTAATTTTAATTCTTAAACGAACAGTTTTAAGGAGAAGAATCATAAGATGGTGGATTTGTATTTGCTTTTGATACTTCAATAGTTGGACAGGAAGGATGAGGGTGCAGATCATTATGTGCAGCAGGCTTATCGTTGGTTGGAGGCAATTTCGCTGGTGCTGGTGGATGAAGATATGGCTCGCTATTGTTTTGAAGAGGAGAATAAATGAAACCAGGATCTCGAGAGTAGAAAGCAGATTGAATGACCTTTGCGCTCAACACAACACTTTCACTGAGTTGATTTTTACGAACGCCCATTTTATGAGAACACTCTGTACTTATGGTTTGAAAAGAAGATCCATTGCCTCTTCTGGCGTTATTCTGCGCTCTTCTCGATTTACGTTCGCTTTTGATCGCGAATATTGCAAAGATCAAAATCATTGCGATTATTGCAAGTAAAAAGCATGCAACGATTTCTCCAGAATCATTTTTAGCGTTGGATTTAGAATAGTGATTACCACCACTAGTATTATCGTAACTTGAAGTCGAAACGCTATTCATATCGCGATAATAAAAACATTTTCGTTGTAGTTCACTCCAATAGCCATTGTAACAAGTTGGCTTTTTAGTCGGCTGGCGATTTGGGAAATTTAAAATCTCCCTAGAACTCTTGCACTTCCTTCTCCAGCACACAAGCCCAAGTTTACAATCGACAAGATTGTTGCATGATTCGCCTTTGCCTCTTAATTAAAAATAATATTTGTTGAATAAAAAAATTTTCTGATTCACCAAGCTTAACTAGAACAAACAACGATTTTTAACAAGAATATTGTACTCACTTTTTCGTATCCGTTAGTGGTATACATGCTTTTCTCGCCTGAACATAAAGGAACAACGGCCAGCAGCCGCATTGATTACTCTCACAACGACTTTTAGCGATTTTTTCGGTACAATCAGCGCTTGTATTGCACGCGATGCTCGCTTTATTCGTAAGGTTTGCCATTTTAACCTTCGTTTACGTTAACTTCTCATAAAATGTACATTCACAAAAAGTCAAAATATTTTTTTATAAATACTTTTATTAAAAAAATACAAAACAATTTAGCAACAAAAGCGTTTGGAAGAAATCTCCGTTCTAATGATCTTTAATGGTGATGTGTTTTCGATCAAGACTAAAAAAAAATAAATGAAAATGAGCGAATGAGTAAACAAAAAATGTGGAGCTTCAATCGATTTTTAACGATAGCACAATGAACTTCATCTTCCTTCTTCATTTGAATTTCGCCAGTGTTTTCAGCCGGCAATGTTTTCCTGAAGCAAAATTGACTTCAAAATAGAGTATAATGCACAAACTCTTTCACGGTTTTCAATGAAGTAATGTCGCAAAACATTTTTGTCGTTATTTACTTGTGCGAATTTGTTTCAAGGCTCGTTCCGCTTTTAGAACGCATATCTTTGTCACTAACGATAAGAAATTATTTCTTGTTGTTACATTTCGCACGCTAGAAAGTATTTATCATTTCTTAACAAGTGCACATTGATCGTATTTTTTTTACGAAATTCAATATCAAACTTGTTGCGGCTATGATTGTATAATAAAGAAGTTTACAATATTTGATCGCTTCATTAGTAAGTACGTAAATGTTGTGCTTTCAACTTTTTTAAGCAGCTCTCATTTTATTGATGAGTGAAAAACTTTTTTTTAAATTTGACTTTTTTAGATGGAAAGTAAATAATTAAAAAATTATTAATTTAAAAAATAGCAATGCAAATGTGTGAATCAAGTCGAACGAATTAAAATGTTGCATAAACTATGATAAAATTTAAAAAACCTAAAAATCGTCGACATTAATTTTACGCAAGATGAGAGAAAGGAGAGAAAAAGTTTTTCTGAATAGATTCATCATTATTACATCTCTTGACTTGTAGCTGTTTTGATGTAGTCGAATGATTTCTGATAAATCTTAATTTTTTTTTCTCTTTTAGATCACTTGTTTCAGATAAACGCTATTTTTGAATTTTTCTCGATTTAATTTTTTAAAACGTAAAATGACTTTTATAACAACAATTGTGTGCAATAGAACCGAACATTGCAAACACTTCGGGGAATACGCTTACTGCAAAGATAATCATTGCAATTGTGTGCATTCGTTTGTTTATAACGAAATTTACAAAACCTGCGTTTTTAATTCTTTTCCTAACGTTTACAGGTAAATAAATTTGATTATTTCATTTTTTATGAAATAAGCGAATGTAGCTCATACATAAATAATATGCTCCTCGTATTTGATATTGCCTCCCTTTTTAGCAAAGAAAAAGGAGAGCCGTGTGATAGCTGGAAAGCGTGCAAATTTGGACTCGTATGTTGGAGTGGGAAGTGCAAAGATGCATTCCCGAAGCCGAAATGTATCAATGGCTATTACAATGAGTTTCTTCGCAAATGCATGTTTTACCGGACACAACCTCCGACCACTTATAGCACTGAACATTATGACACAATGCACTCTTATTCAAGAGATGGTTTCTCAATCACACCTATCATTTTGATCATTACCTTAGTCATAGCGATGTTTATTCTCGGTGTAATTTTGAAAAAGAAGAACCAG
>NCKU01002881.1:0-15162 GCA_003675995.1 Dinothrombium tinctorium | reverse complement strand
TCTCCAATTTTTCAATTATAAACTGAGAGAATGACATCAAAGGCACATTGAACTCTTCTGTTTTAAATTTCGACTCGATGATTCGCGGACAAGAACTCATCTTTTCGTTTACCATAAGAAAGTGACAGAAAGCTGATTAAATATGGTGTGATTACTTATCGGTAAATGCGTATTTTGAGGTATTCTCAAGACAATACCAAGTGACAATTACAATCGAAGTTGAAGAGAATTTTCACTATTTGTTAAATTTATCTTTAATTGTTCTCAATAAAACAATTGAATAAATTTTTTCCGAAAGGGCCTATCCAATAATGCACATATTATTAGAAAGGCCCTTTCGGAATAAATTCATTCAATTCTTGACTTAAGCAATATTGTGATAATATTCTTGTTGTCGCAGTGCGAGGGGAAAATTCCTTCTAAACAAGCTTTTATTGTTTATATAGGGTGTAACTTTTGAGATATCCACTATATTTTCTTGAATACTTTTCAACAATTCAATTGAAATGATTGAAATTTCACATAATGATGCAATTATATTGACTTCAAAAAAACAAAGCATTCAATAAACAAATCGGTTCGTACGATCAAAAGTTATCGCGTTTTTCACAAACACATCGTTTTTAACTCAAAAACATAAGTTTTCAACGAAATAATTTAATAAATTAAAATGTTTAACAAAATATTTGACAATCTTTTAAGGTATATACGATAGAAAAAAATTTGTATTTGTGCCCACCATTTCGAAAGTAACAATTTGTAATTTCGCTTAATTTAACTCAATTTTGTACTCCGAAATACTTTTCAAAAAAAAAATTGTTCAAGAATTTTTTTATTATTTTGAAGCTATGAAACTATTTTTCCAATTATTATTTGCTTTTTTCAAATTTTATAAGATTTTAACTCACTAAGCTGTCACTTTTAAGTAACTAAGCTTGTAAGGACCGATACAATAACTGCAGCTCTTCTTCGGTCCTTATATATTATATCCTTATCCTTATCCTTTATTCGGAGCAATAAAACTTTAAACATAAACTTTCACTTCCTTTTTCCACTTAAACACTTACTTGTCCATCTGTTTCTAACTAACTAAAATGTTGACGAGGATGAAAACACAAAAATCAAGCCATTGCTAAGTTTGAAAGTACCTGATGACGGCAAATTGAATGTTGCCGAAACGTCGTCACAAATTATCTGTCCGACATTGCCATTGAAAAGTGAGTTGAAACTTTTGTTTAAAAATATTTTTTGTGATCCATTGGTTGTATCAAAAATATTTAAAAATTTTGTCAAAATTTTGTTCGCAATGAATGAAAAACAAACGTATGAACCAATTGAAAAAGGCAAAAGCACTAATTGAAGCAGCATGATAAGTGTTTAGGGCAAAGCTTCTGGAGAGTTTAAGATAAATCGCTCAACCGGTTCTTCTTAAACCAAATACATAGAAGTACATGACAAGAACTAATTTAACTTTTGAAATCAATTAAAACATCAAGAAAAAATTTGTGTCCTCAGTAAGTCAAGTTTTTTATTTATTTCTATTTTACTTTTCATTTTTTATAATAAATGGGACTTCTTGATCACTCAAAAAAAAAGAATTACTAGAAGATTCGAAACTCGTAATTGTCAAATTTTGTAATATTATACCAGGTAGTCTTATTTCATTAAAAAATTAAAGAAGTAAATAGTTTTGTTAGAATGAGCAAACCTAATGAGAGAATATTCATTTTATGTTCACGTGGTTCTTGCATATTCACACTTTGACAATCAAATATTAATTCATTAGTCTTAACAGTAAAAAATGAGAATACAGACAGTAGAAAATGAGAAAAATGAGAATGTATTGTTTCGTATTAAACTGTAGCTAAAACAAAAAGTGACTGTTGAAATAGTTGTTTTCTCGGCACTCTGGCTACCGCGACTCAATTTACTCTTTTGAAGAATTTGGTTTACACTAGGTCAGTTATAAACATTTCTGATTCACTCAAATGCACTGTTTTAAAAATGTTTCAGAAATGAAACGTTAACCGAAGAGATCATCATTTCAGAGGCAACTATGGAATTTTATCTTGCGATAATTGACTTAATGTCCAAACTGTATAGATTTGATGTTGGATCCATAAGCAACTATTTAGATAGAAAAAAGCTAATATTGATTCCATTTATAATCTCTGTTTTAACTCAAATCACTTACATATTTATCACTCTATCCACAATAAATGAATGTAATTTAATTGGTTTCATTTCGCACAATGCTCTTCTCAAATGCATCTCGGATACCACTGTGAATATTTTTTCAAATGCAGTTAGATAGATCAACGATATTACAAGCGATTAAAGCTTATGCTCAGATGCTCATAAAATTGGACTTAATGCCATATACCGACTGTTTTTTCGGCAGCTTTTAGCTGCTCTTTTGCTCAAATATGTATTAAACCAACACTATGAATACGGATTCATAGTCAATTTCAGACTCTATGCAATTACATTGATTTATATATTGGCTTATCTGAAAGATTCACAAGTCGTGAACTGAGATTCAAATTTTAGAGACGTGATCAAAAGCTAGCCCATAACTAGCGTGTAAAAAGCGGTTTTTAGAAAAAAAAAATCTTCAATATGAGCAACCATATTATTACTGCTCATTTGTCAGTCGTATCTTCAATGGCAGCCTCTGTTCACTAAAGCCTCTTATTTTCATATTTTAAGTATCTCAAATGGCATTCGAGTTGATAAGTTATTATAGCTATGTGCGTTTCTGCATTGACTGGAGTATATTTTGTGATCTCTTGACCATTGTTTTGTAAACATTTCTCAAAGTATTTTACAGATTCAGTTATCAGAATACTCGGATTCTTTTCAAAAATTGTCGGATTTATTTTGCTCAGGATTGCAAATTCGACTGCGCTTATATTTTTGTGTCCATTAATATTTTTGTTCAGACGGTATACTTAACCAGCACCTAGATCGATGCTATCGAAACTTGTAGACGAAGATGAAGCTGGAAACATATTATCTTTCATTGCATCTGCTCAAAATTTGTTTGGATTCTTGTTGAGAATAATATTTTCAAAAATATTTGTGGCGTTTATTGACGTCTTTTAGAGGCGATTGCATTATTCATTTTCATATGAGTAATTTCAATTATTTTTATTAAGTTTCATTACTTTTCGGATTCATTGATTTTAAAATAAGTGATTTTAGAATTGAAATAGAGCCAATTAATGGTTCTGATGATACATCAAGTTAATGATTCTCTGTGATTGTATTTAATTAATGCTCACATTGATTATTTCTAATCCATTTTTCATAACTTTAAATGGAACTTCAACTACAATTTGTATGTTCTAGTATTTTAACGCTTTAGAATTTAAATGTTTAGCTAAGATTCCCCTGAATTTAAGGTTAATCTGTTTTAGCCTTCTTTTTCTTAACATGATTCTAAAACAAACTGCTTTTGAAGATTATCAAACGGATGTTTAATTTTAATGAGAAGAACAATGAAAAGAAAATTAAGTCAAGATAATAATGTCTCTTAGCAATAATTATAAAAATTGTGATTGTAAAATTGCAGTAATCTGTGTCAAGTAGCCATTACTAGAGGCCTAAGTATAGATCAAAAGTGTCAATGGGCATAGCTTTAAAAAACTGTTTCGAAAACGCTACAGATTCCGACGGTGTTTATCATTTTTAAAGAAATATTCTTAATTAAGAATTTTTATTAATATTCTCATCTTTTGGGTGAAGATAGTTTTTTCTACAGTTTTTGTATATCTATTAAATATTAGTAAACACGATCGATGAATAATGTAGCCAAAATTAGTTCTTTGATAAGTTTACAGAAAAATTAAGAGAAATCTAAAAAACAGTACAACGAATAAAATATTGTTCTTATAGAGTTTGCCGATGTAAATAATTTAAAATTTTTCTAGTTCAATGGAGTAATGATCGAAGATTTAGTCTATAAGAGTCATATCTGAATTTTAAAAAATACTTTTGCCGCTTTTCATTTTTGAAAATTGGTGAAACTTTTCGGATATATGTGACGTTAAATCATTTTAAACATAGTTGAAAATCGAAGTAACACAATGAGGCAACATTTAGAACCAATGAAAATAAAATCATCGAAAGAAAATGGAGTTTCACACAATTTGTTGCGGCTACTCTCCATTGAACAATTTGAATTTATTTATAAGCGAATTGATTTAAATAGCGAATCGACCATGATTTTATTTTTATTGCTCGAATTCACGATAAAACTAAATACTTTTAGATGTTCAAGCTTTACTTAAGGTCGTAAAAAGCATCAGCTCTAGTTTTAATGATTGATTAAAATGAATAATTTATCCTATTTTAAGACATGAACCACGGTTTAACGCAAAACCTAAAGACGGAAGAGAAAAATAATTTAAAAAACTAATTTTACAATTTAAAAAATGTAGAATCGTAAAAATTTTAGCTTCGGTTTCATAATCATATTTAATATTTTCAAGTCTACAAAGTTTCAAAAGCGACTATCTCCAGCAGTGGAACATTTTCAGATTTTCAATATTTTTCAAAATAAATTAGCAATTAATGTCAAAATAAATTCGAAGAGAGATGAAGTGATTACAATTTAATTGCGAAGAAAATTGACGAGGCGTTTAAATGAAAAACATTTAAACGGTGACGATTTACGAAACAGAACGTGAAATCATCGAAATCTAGCCTCATCAATCGATCGTTAAGTGAACAAAATTTTGGGAGAAGAAAGAAAAATCAAAATTGCGCACAAAATATTCATATTGAAACGAAAAAAATAATTTAGATTAGATCGAGAAAGAAAAAACTAAATGTCTGAACTCGAAAAATTTTTCTACCCGTTTTCAAATGAAGCGAAACTAAGCAATTGAAAATGCGGAAAAAATATTAAACGAATAAAGCGTTTTTGTCTTTTTCCGACGATTAACAGCTTCAATTTTGAAAAGGCAAAACCAAACGCGCACACACCTTTTCTTCAAAATGAAATGCGATAAATAATGCATGAAATCAAGAATTCGAGTTTTTATTCGCTATTAAAGAAGTTTTTTTATGCAATAATTTTGTTTCGAGATCGAAACAACGCGATTTTTGCGTGGCCTCAAAAAAAACCGCTGCATTCGCCTTAGCGTAATAAAATCAGCCAAAGATTGATTATGTATTGTGAACGGTGCTTTTCGGAGCGAGCTTTTGAAGAAGAGAAAGTGAATAGAAAACAACGAATTGCCAATTTACATCTATTGTCAATAAATTTGCTTTTATTTTGCAGTCATATTTTTGCAATAAACGAGAAAAGAAATCGAAATTTTCTAAATAACAATTGCGCCTAGTCGCATTAAGCGTGAACAAAAAACCTTATGTTCATTTCCTTGACCCGCGGGCAAAAAAAGAAACTCTTATCCACATCGCATCAAAGATGTGACTGTAAATCTTTCTCTTCTCTTTCTCTCTCCGCAACTGATTTTAATTCGTTTGACACACACTCAATGTTCGCAAAAATTCAATTTTTTATTGCTTTAAATTTTCGAAACGATTGTAAATAAAAATGAAAAATAAGTCGTCATAAAATTTCCTTGTGCTGTTTCATAAAAAATGCAAATTAACGCGCGCACGGCTCGGAGAAACTGGGTTTCATTATTAAAACTTTGCAATTTAAAAATTCACTCGGCATTAATACAAAAGATAATAATTTGTGTTGATTAAAGCAAGTATCTAGTGTGGTAAGAAAAACTCGTATCCTCAAACAAAATTATACACACGAATTTGTTTTCAATTACCGTTTTTCTTTTTCGCGTAGTTAACAAACATTAACCTTCAAAATTTGATAAAATCGTTATGACTGTGTAGTTGTAAGCGTTTCGTCGCTGCTGTCCACTTTAATAAGAGGCCATTAACTTTGACCATTAAAGTAGATCACACAAGAGCAAGCTTATTTCTCTCTCTTTCTCTCTTTCTTTCTTTCATTTGACGACTGCTTTCTTCGCTCTTTATCTTCTTTCTCTCGAAGAGCGAAGCGATGAAGAAATAAGAAGCAACGAGTTTTGTGTTTTTTTACTTCAAAATTCGTATAGCAGAAATGCACCATCATTTAATACACAACGAAATGCTTCCAACATTTAACCTACTTTTATATTTGCGCGCGATGCTCGATCGCCTTTCCAGATACACGCATTTTACTCTTACATTTTCAAATTCTGCTTTCAACCGTTTGCTTGTGTTTCACGAATACATTTTGCGGTGTATTTCACTTTGTTTCTATTCTTTATTTACGCAATTACTCCTTCTCTCAATGAACGTTTGAGAAGTAAATTTAGCTTCATTATTAATTAAGGATTTCTTAAATATCTGTAATTGGACCTGTTTTTTTGCTAATTTTGTGTATCAATATCGTTCACGGTTTTTTAATCATTTTCGTGATCCGTCTTTTGGTGAAATTTTCATTAAAAAAAGTTTTTTGAAGCTTTTAATATTTTAAATTATAAATTTTTATCTCTTTAATATTCGCACCAGTTTCATACATCGAGCGAGTGATCTGATTTGTATTTTATTTTATTTTATTTTATTTTTGTTCAACAAAAAAAGTTTCAAAATTTTCAAAAGTTTCGTGCGTGCTCTTGATTCGAAAAATTTTTAACTTTTGTTGTTCTTGTCTGTCACTAAATTCAAAAACTATTTTCGCTTTTTAACTTAAAATGTTTACTTTAAACGAAAAAATTGACTTTTAATCAAAATTATTTCTACCTGAAAACTTAAAGATAAAAATTTTGACATTTTCAGGTAAGTTTAAAATAAAAATAAAGTTTAAACTCATATTTCATCTTTTTATGTATTTTAATTTTTTTTTATCTAATCTTAAATTAATATATTTTTTTAAAATAAGATCATATTTCACTTCAACTCTTTTTTCGCGTTTAATTTTATCTTAAGAGCTCGCTGTACCTATAAAAAAGTAAACTCATATAAAGATCGCATAAAGAAAATATAATGAAATTCAAAGCTCGAGATTAATCTTGAAATAAAAAAATTCATATCAAAATCAATGGAAGCATATTAAAAATTCATTGCATTTACTTGTAGAGTGAGAGATAGCGAGAGAAAGAGAGAAGCTAAACAAAATCAAAGCGCTCTGCGGCAAAATTAGCAATTAAATCGAGTGCTGGTAAAAAAAAATTAAATGAAACTAAAGCTTAAATTAACAACAAACTAAAAAACAAATGATAAAAAAGCAATTTTTTCATTAAACTTTACTTAAAATTGCATCAAAAATGTATAGACGCGCATAAAAACAATCTTTTCGTTAGCTTTATCCATATAATTACACAAAAATAACTTCAGCTAAAAACTAAGCCGAGTGGAATCTCCATGAACTGTCAGGTCGGAGTAACGGATTTAAATAATCGGTTTTTCATAAAGCAGCTAGCGCACATTTTTGGCCATCGTTTTGATGAGAGAAAAGCGAAACACAAAGTAATATTCACTTTATTATGTAATATTTGTTGAGTTGTTGCTGTTGTTGTTTTTATTATCTTTTGTTTTGACGACAAAATGCCTTCGAATATAATGAAGTTTTAAAAAAAGCAAATTACTTTAAAATACGATCACGAATAAACGTGATACTCGAGAAAGGATTTTCGCTGATCAGCTTGAAGCTGAAAAGTGATAAAGTTTTTCTTTCGAATAAGGTTCATTGTCTTTCGCTTTAATGTGTTTTATGCGCTTGTGTATGTTTTTCAATACTTTTTCTGCGCTCGAAAGTTACTAAGAAAAGTTTTTTTTCAGTATACTCTTCACTCGCAATTTTCATGATGTTTCTTATTTGATTTATCGCTTTTTGAAAACGATTTTAGATCGAGGCAATAAGCAACGTGTAAAAGCTTTTTATTTATGAGAAATTTATGTAATCATTTATCTATTACTCAAATTGTCACTTAAATAATTCAAAGGAAAAAAGAGCGAATTTTGCGTTCATTGTGATAATTTGTAAAAAATTGCTTCTTATAAATTTTAATTTACTCTTATGCTTCGCCTTTATTCGCTTTTAATTTAGCATTCGCCGACTTTTCGCATTTTTTTCAACTCGGTCAAACATCGCAATGATCAGTCGGAGGCAAATCATTTCGCGTTCTTGTCACGAAGCACTCGATGAGAAAGGCGATTACTACGAAGAGGACGACGTGTGGTATATAAAAGAGAAACTTTTCAATGTAAGTTAAACAAGGCTTAGCTTTAAAAAAGTATTTCCTAAAATTTAAGGCTCTGAGAAAATTTTAAAGTTTGGTGAGTGTGTTCGAGCACAATTCATAGTAATCAATTTCAAAAGCAAAATGCATACAAAAGAGAGAAAGAAACGTTTGAATAGATTTTTTAGCTCGTGAACAGTGAGTATATAATTAAAGTGTGGAAGTGTTGTTTGCATGGAATGCTTTTTGTAGGTAAATAAACGCTAATCTCGACGCTAGCAATTATAACGTGAACAGCGCGCAATTTACTTCAATCATAATCGCTTTAAATACAAATTTCAAAATTAGACTCGCAAACTAGTTACTTACTCGAAGCTAATTATAATAAATAAAGCGCAATTTGTCAAACAACAAAAGCGAAGAATATTTTTTTATTGTTTGTTTACCAAGCTTTTAAATGCTGACATTATATTGTTGATGTTTTCTTAATTTTCTTCGACTTAATCTTTTATTTTAAACTGCCCTTTTGGCCCTGAATTCGTCTAATGCGAACGATATGCACTTGAATGCTAACCTAATCCTAATTCTATTTTTTTCAATTTGTTTCGTTTCCTTTTAAATTAAGCTTTAAAAAAAAACGTTTAAAATTGTAATTCCTTTTTTTCAATTCAAACTAATTTAAAACTTTGAAGCACTCGTTTCAAAGAACTTTTAAAATTTCAAGTCAATTATAAATTTTGAAAAGCGTGATTAATTCGGACACAAAGTGTGAAATACTCTACGCTGTATGCTGTAGATCATTCGGCTAGATTTTTCGCTTCGAGTTATATTGCGAAAGCTTTTTTTCTCTCATTTCTTCAAGTTAATAACTTCAGTTATTTTTACGTCGCTCTCAATTTAACGATTTGCGACAAATTTAAAAACGCTCGATTCAATTATCTGTCGTATAATTGTGAGCTTCAATTATGTTTTGAGTTGAGTTTTTTATTTTTTGTGAAGCGAATCAAAGCAGAAATAAAATGATAGTTAATCAAACTCACGCTGAAAAGAAATAAAATTGCTGAACACGTTTCCGGATTTAATGAAAATTTTAATTTTTTAAAAAAAATATTTACCTTCTTCGTATTTATTTCCGTACGCTAAAGGAGTATTACAACGCTTAAATGATGATACGAGCATCAAACGAGCTAATTCGACATGAAAATCAAATAACTGTGTTTCAATTTTAGAAATAAACGAATGATCGATTTGGTTAGCGCTCTTAATTTCTTTCGCCGAACAATAAACTAAAAATATGAATTTCGAACGTTTAGCACGAAAATCACGAGGAAAATGTATTCAACTTTTCAAAAGCATTCAATTCAAGCAAAATTTCAATGAGAAAGTTTAGCTTTTATAAACAGATAATCAAACATGTCGTGCGCTTTTTTGACGTGAGTACGTTTCCATGTTCAAAATATTTGCTTTTTTTAAGGGGTCATTCAGAATAACTAAAACCCTCAAAAAGAACATTGAGGATTCGAGACTTAAAGTGCTTGTCTCTGACTGAATTTTAACCTTAATTCTTTTTTTCTTCTTCTTCTTTCAAGTGCAATAAGAATGAAACAAGAAAGTTAAATGTACGTTTGCGTTGTGTTTTATGAATACGCGAAATTATAATATAATAAATGCCGTCTCTGTACTTTATTTATGCATTTATACAGAAACAAGGTTACTACAGTGACTTACATAATATTATATCGCTTAAGGTTAGCGATTAAATTAATTGCCCGCGGCTCACTTTAGCTTGTTTATTGTATTCACACGTAAGCAATTAAAGTAACATCTTTAAAAAAAAAACTTTTTTTTTAATGTTACGTAAAGTTATCTTCACTTTGATCTATCATTACATGAGAAATTGTAGAATCAATTTCATCGAAATCATTTGCAAGCGCTGCGTGGGCTACGAACATTTTTTATAGTACGTGCATCTCAACAAAATTAAATCCAAATTAGCATCAATTTTCTGCATATTATTTCGCTATTTTTAAAAAGCTATTTTCGAATGACTTCGAATTAGCGTTAAGTGCGATGCAATTAAAAATGTGATATTATTAAATTTGAGATAAAAAACATTTAGCGAACAAAAAATAAATTATCATATTTTCGTTTTCACTTTAATTAGGATCATATTCAAGAAATACTCAACAAATGGGAACAAATTGACGACGAAATATGGGCTAAAATTATTTGTATGGAGTTGAATCGTCGCGTCGCGAAAGCTTATGCGAGAGCACCGGTAATTACAGTGAACGGTTCGACCATCGGTTTCGATGGTTATCGTGTCGGTTTGCGCGGTTTTGAAAATCCGAAAAGAGAAGCGTGCACGAAAGAAGCTTTGGAGCTGATAAACGATGTAAGTATAAGCACAAAGTGCTTTAAATAAATGTTTATTGTTTAAAATTAACTTGTTAATTCATGTTTTAAGCGTATCAAACATCTGAGCGAAAAAATTAATTTTGTTATACAATTAACTTTGACAGAATGTCAAATACATAAGCCAAGTCTTACATATAAATTATAAAAAATTACAGTTTAAAAATTATTTTTTCGTTAACAATGTCAATTAGACACGGAAAGAAAAAACCTGCTTACATGATACAAAATCTTTAAATCGTAACTATTTTAAATGAGTGAAACTTTAATCTCTATTCAGATTGAAACCATCTTTTGGCCTACTAATTATTTCGCTAAATGATGAATGTTAGACTTATTTCATGTGAAAATAGTTGATAGATTTATTGTGGGTCTTTTCATTCAAAATTAAAGGATAATTTTGGCTTAAACACAAATAACCCAATACAAGCAGGGACCACTAATGAGTCGGTTTTACATCTGTTTTACTGTATTGCGTGTGAAAAAGTGATGTTTAAGTTTGAGTAAATAGAAATTCATCATTTTAAAATATGAAAGATGATTTAAAATTTGTCATGAGAAATGAAATTTAAAAAATTTTAAGGAAGTTTTGTGATCAGATATTTTAAAAATTAATTATTCATCGGTTCTCTTTTTTGATTCGTAAATTTTAAATTTGAATTTAAAACTAAGTTTTAAGAAGTGTTGAAATAAATTTTAAAAATATTTAAATATTTAATGCTATTTATAAATAAATATTTTCGATATATAAATAGTGCGTATTTATCGAAAAAAAATCAGTAAAATTAAACTAGTTTGGCCGTAAAAACTGAAAGACAATATAACAAAGTAATGCGTTTTTTTCACAGTCATTTAATTTTAAATTCAAAGTAGAAATTTTTATCTTTTCTATATCGACCAAATCTTCGCAAGTTTCTCCCTCAAAAAAAGAAACACACAAACTAAACTTATCGACAAATAATGAAAACACATTTTGAATTCTTACAAAGTATCTTTTAATGGCACAGAGAAATTATAATTTTCAGAATTTAATGATTCATAAAAAAAAGAAAAGAAAATCAGCAAAACATTTGATTTTTTTCAATATACATCAACAACACGAAGAAATTATATTTAAATTGTAACTACACAGTGAAGATAAACAGAGAAGTGAAAAGGATGAGCAAAAAGTTTTTTTACGACGTTTTAATTTATTTTACATTTCTTTTAAATAATTTCACAGCTAGAAATTACATTTATTTTAAATTTAGCAAACAAAGAAATTTTTTTTGAATAATGATCGCTTAAAACTATAAAAAAAATACAAAAAAGGAGGACGCTTAATCATATTTTAATGGCTCTAATATCATCACCGTCTCCGAAATATTAATTCTTATTCATAAACTAATTATAGAATTTTAAGCGAAGTTTAGCCAAAAAATCATAAACAAAACATGAAGAAGTGAAACAAAATATTTCATTGCTGCAAAAATGTGTTTTCGTTAAATTTCAACTGTTACAAGATTAGTGAAAATCACAATTTTAAAATTTTGATTCCTAAAATAGGGAATCAAATTGAAAATGGATGAAAGTGGCAATATTCTGATCAAACGCTTGACGAAATGCGAGGTTTTCGTTAAACCGTGGGGCGATCGTAAGCTATCGAACTCGATTGGTAAAGAAATCGACGAGAACGGCAAGCTTGAGATGGAAAAAGCGAGCATTTTGTTCGATATGAAAAAATTTCACGCCAATATCGGACAAGAATTAAAATGCGCCTATCCGGATAGAAAAAATCTTGAGTCGCAGTGCATCACTTGTATAGCTTTTGGCGCTGATCGGCCTGACCTGCTCGCGATACCATCTTGGATAATGATCATAAATGTGGTCGCATTAGAATTGGTGAAATGTAAATTACCACCTATAAGGCACCGAGTACCGAAGTTTGTATCGATATTCGATGTAAAGAGTATGCAGAAAGAGCTCGCGGCGAAGATAATTGATTGCGATGAAAAGCATTTAGTTCATTTTGAAGAGAAAAAGGAATCTAGAATCGAAGAGACGAAAAAAGAATCGCCTAAATTGAAAGAAAAAAGTGACGAGCAAGAAAAGAAATTATTAAAGATACTCGTCAAAGCGGATCAAGATAAAGATGAGTCGCAAAAAACTAGCTCTTCGAATGGGAAGGGTAAGATTGTAATCGGAGTTAATTATTTTTGGGTTAACTTAATTAAAATCAAGTTATCAGTATTGAACACTTGAGTTATTTTTCAGATGATCCGTATTATTGCGGAATGAGCGCAAAAGTGTCAAAATTTAAAAAGTGTAAGCCAAAGAGTGAGCAGCATTCGAAAGAAAATCGCTCGAATGAATCGATTTTAAAATCAAATGGTCAAGCTACTGCCGGAGGATATCTGAACAGCGCAATGAGGAAATTACCGATAAACAGTCGTATCACACCATCGTCAGAATTTCATTCGACCACGTCGAGTAAGTTTATTTTCGAATGATTGCACATCGCTTTACGTCCCATTTTTTTCGCGCTTTTTCATCAAAGGCTCCGACGGTGCTTATCACATTTACAGCAGTATTCCTGAAATAAGTAAAATTTCTCGTCTTTCGGCTGAAGACATTGTTTTTCCGGCAAACGTTAAATACCGGTAAACGTTTTTGTTGAATCAAGTGCCCTAAATTAATTCTTTTACTTGTTCGCAGTAAAATAAAGAGGAATATGAAAAACTGGAGATAAAAGCGACATTTCAACGACCACATACATCGAATTGTAAATTCAAGCGTGATAAGCGAATCAAAGTGTTGTTCTTATACATTTTGCGGATATTTGAAATAAATTGCTTACGATTCAATCGACCATTTTATAGAATTTTTTCTCAAGCTTGTCCAATTCTTGTGTCAAATTGATTGTGAATTCGTATTTAGCAAATGTGACTCTTGATAAACAATTAAAGAAAGAAACAAAAAAGTAAACATAAATATGAAAGTAAAAAAAGTTTTTTGGATCGAATACTAAAGTAATTGAATTTGGCATTAAATGATTGAATACTCAAAAATTTACTCAACAATGATCATTGTTTCCTCATTGATTCAATCATTGTTAATTGATGATGTAACAGGTGTTACACTTGAGCTATTAAGAATATTTAAAGTGTTTTCAACTTAAATTTCACTTTTTGTACAAAATGAGAATGTGTGAAAACTTGAAAAGATATATTTAGGTATAAATAAATGGGACTCTGAATTGAAGTCTGGAAATCGAAAAAGTGTCTATGCGAAGATAACAAATCTGTAAATGATCGAATATTGTTTACTGCAATTCAAGCGAGAAACACACGTTGAAAACTTTGTTGGCTTTTAAAATACTTTTGAATACGATTTGCTCCTTTTCACCATTTCACCTTTTCAAATAGAAATTAGAAATAATCATCAAGAAGTAGACAACGTAAGAATAATAATTTGAAAACCACCAAAGCGCTCAACGTGTTTTCTCGCTTGAACGGCAGTAAACATAAACTCATTTACAGATTTTTATCTTTGGAAAGGCGCTTTTTCGACTTCACTTCAGAGTCCCATTTATTTATAACTAAATATTTCTTTTCCAATTTTCACGCATTTTTTTCATTTTATACAAAACTGAAAGCTTACCAGGTTCATCCTCATTGTTTAATTGATCAAGCATATAAATTTTTATAATCACTTGTTGACGATTCTTTAAAATTATTTATATGAATTATTCAGATAGCATAATGAAGCTTGCTGAATCTGAAATCTTGGATTACCTTTATAATTATATTCATTTAATCATTCTGTGATTCAATTTCTTTTTCTTTTTTTTTTTGAGAAAAAATAGAGGACATCTTTGAGCATCTTTATAAATTTCTAACTCATTAATTTCATTGCTACTCCACTATTACTCTAAACTTAAACTTTATCTAAATTTGTAATTTAACTTTAATATTTTCATTTAAAGGAATCAGTGGAAGAATAGTCATACGACTTAAGTGATTTTCCTTTTAAAATAAAGTTTTTGATTGATTGATTGATTTTGTTCCGAAATTGTAATTATTATATTATATTATTAGAGATTATTGTATTTCGCAAAGAAATGAAACGATGTAACGAAGTAGGCGAAAGTGTTAATAGAATAAATTTGTGAATTCTTTTATCTTTCAATAATCTTTGTTCAAAGAGTATGTTTTTTTCTCATTTTTGTTGACAATTTTAAAGCAAACTTTTTTCTATTCAATGTTTTCTTAAGTTTCCAATTACTTAGTCCACGATTAATTTATTGATTAGTAAATATTTAAATTATTTTTCACTAATTAGTATTGCTTTTCAAATTCAATCGAATAAAGTGAAAGCTGTTTATTAACCATAATTGATAAGTGTGCTGAATTTTACTTTTAAATGCGTTTAAATTTTGTCGCGAAATCTGATCAAAATTGATGCATTTCTAAGTGATGAGGCATTAAAAAATCGATCAGAGATAAACATTTTCCGTAACTGTTTATATGGCAATTTTTCTATTTTATCACGTCTTTTCGCTCGATTGATG
>NCKU01002880.1:0-17128 GCA_003675995.1 Dinothrombium tinctorium | reverse complement strand
CCTCTCGTGTATTTAAAGGTTGTTTTCTGCTTATAAATTTATTCATTAAGATCAGAGACTAAATCTTACTGAAAAAGCATGAAGAAACATGTTTTTTAATTTATTTATCTTATTTATCGATGAATTTTGTTTTATTTTTATCACCTTATTAAGCATCAAATTTTGCACAGAATTTTATTAATTTATTATTAATTTTGTACAAAATTAGTTTTATCTTCTAAATCATTTTGATATCGAATTCTTCTAGTTCAGGATACGTTAGAGTTCAAATTTTCAATTTTTAACAAACCATTTAATTTTTATCCAACTCTAAAAATTTCCACCTATTAAGACAATTTTAAGCCCCAGAAATTAGTGTTTACATTTAAAAATTGATAAAATGGTGATAATTGAACACTTTCATTACAAAAAGTTTCATTCAACAATGCAAATAAAGTTAATATAATTTTCTGAAAAAAAAATTCTAACAAAAAATTAAAAATTGAACAAACTGAACAAGCAGAGCAGAAATTAAAAATATTTTGTATTCGTAAGCATTATCACGCATGAAAATAAATTAAATTCGTGAACCTCAAAGACACGAGCAGACACGTTTGTTCACTTTAGAAAATCGAATGAAAATTGTTTGTGGCATACATCGACGCATAGAATACAAACTGACTTTTTGCATTATACTAAAATGCGAAATCCGCTTGCGATTTGCGATGAATGCAGAGGCAAAGCAGTCGTTGAAGATTCAATATGCAGTGAGTTTCGAAAAATCAAAAGAATTCTCTCATTAAAACTCGCTCGAAACTATTTCTCGCTATTTCATTCGCATGCTGTGCAAAGTTTCATTATTTTTCGATACACAACTTTAGGGCAGCTTCTGTTCGACTCAAAACACTGTCACTTGATTAGAAGAAAGAAGCTGGTAATGCTCTTGTTGCTCACAATGAACAATTCTTGAACTCAAAATTTCACTCTCTTCTTATTCGATGCTTGAAATATTGAAAGTTCTAGAACAGAATTGAATTCAATTTTAAGTGTTAATTAGTTGGACGAAAGAACAAAAAACTTCTTATATTTAAACAGCTTTTAAATATTTAGAATTTTGCTCGCATTACTTGATCACTTGTCAGAAAAATTTGCATTTAACTCTCAAGTTTAAGCGATTAAATTTTGATGAAGTGTTAATTTACGCGGCTGATGTGCGGAGCATGCATAAGAGAAAACTATTTTCGCAATGCTTGATTGAGTTCGTGAATAAAATATTTTTATTTACTTCGCAGGCGGATCCAAACAGCGTTGATTTTCGCAAAATCGAGTCTCCAAATCGCTTCCGTCGCATGACACTTCCACATTCGCTCAATATTGCTGGCAGCGATTTACTCGGTCTCCGACAATCGGCTGGTCAAAATTATCGAACCGAGCGGTCCGCTTCGACCAGCACAAGCGGCTACATGTCTAACACCGACTCGAATCATGCATCTTCCATTTTCAGAGAGGAGAAGAAAGCGAGAGAAAAAGAAAAAGAGAAGGAGAAGGACAAAGAGAAAGAGAAAGAGAAGGAGAAAGAGAAGAGTTCGAAGTTCAGTAAAAGAAGAGCATCGCGACCATTTCGTAGAGCGAAAACGCTTTTGGATAGCAATTAATTTGCCAAAATAAAATTAACAAAACAAAAAACCTAAAGTCGCTTTTTAAAATGAATGTTGTTTTCAAGTTTTTGTGAAAGTTTGGTACAAGTATTTTTGGTATAAAAGAAAATCACTCACAAACACACACACACCCATAACAAACACGCGCAAAGCAATGAATAAAGCAAGTAATTAGAAATTTTTCTCAATGTTTTAGTCACAGTAAACTGCCCTCTTCGATTTTCACCAAAAAAAGCGTGTGAAAAGTGTGTCTCTCGTTTCTGACTGTGTTTTTGTATGTCGAAAAGCTAATTCAGAAACAAAAAAAAAAACTGAGCAAATTTAATAATTCGGTGATAATATAAAAATGAATGTGCGTTATAATTTCTTGCGTGCCATTTTTATGTCTACACAGGTAAACAATTTTTTTTTAATACACACAAACTCAAATTATAAGAACAGCACCTGAATGTGTATATATTGTAATTTATAGAATTTAAGATAGCGATAGGCAGATTGTGAGTAAAAAAGTTTTCTCAGCTTTCGTTTTCAATATGAAAATTAGCTTTTTTAAAAAAAAAATTGCATTTGTGAAAAAAGAAAGAACGAAAAGCAACACAAACAACAATTTTCCGCATTTGTGATAATATTTTGTGTAATTCATTTAAATATTTAATATAAAATAATGTTGAAGCGACGATGTAATTCCTATTATATACATTATATTATTTGGTCTATTTGTGATATTTTTCATAAAAGCGAAAAAAATTTAGAAAAAATTGTATTTCAATGTTTGTTAGAAAAGAAAAGCGCACTTCAAACAAACAAATGACATTGTATTTTGTAATGTAAAACAAAAGTTGCAATTTTGATGTGTTCATATTTTATTACAATATTTGTTCAAAAAAAAATTCATTTTTTTGCGTCCATCTTTATCTCGCGCAAAACTAATAAGAAAACAGTGGCTAAAAAAACTTCTTCGCTAGTGTTTTTGATTCTACCTCACTTTCTCTATTTTCAAGAAGCACTAAAAGCAAAATAATCTTATTTTGCGATTTACACTTGATTCAACAAGCAAAAGTAAGTGAAACCAATGCACTTTTACTTTAACTAATTATTTATTTTATTTGTTTTATATTTTCAGTTTGATTCAATGAAATAGTTTTTAAAGTTTTTTTTTCATTAGTTTGCTCTGCGGAAATAATTCTTTTCTTACATTATTAATAATAATAACATTTGATTTACAGTGTCAGATTTAAGTTGTTTGCTTATTTGCTTGAGATGTTCTTTGTTGATGATTTATTTTAGCAGAAGAATTGTGGTAGCTTGTTTCTGAACAGGCTAATCTCCGAAAGCGGTTTGCTCGTTAAATTGTGCATTAAAAATGAAAAAACTTGAAATTCCAGAATTTAAAATTCAACTTTAAGTGTGACCAATGCTATTTTCATTCAATCTCTCCAATTCGTTTATTTTCTTTCGACCAAATGCTTGTTTATAACAAGTTTGCTTCTTTTATTTTTCTTCATTTCTCTTAATTTGATTTCTTCTTTCTTCAAATGGTAAGTTTAATTGAATCGATCGCGAACAAAATTGTCGGAACATTTGGAGTAAAGTGTTTTCGGAAAAAAAATGAGCGAATCTGCGTAAACACCTTTTGCAGAGTTTATGTATTTCAAATATAATACAAAACAATAGCATCGACTATAAGTTTAGAAATCGATTTTTTGATATAAAAAGTGAAAACGTTTTATTATTAAAATATTCAACTTTTCTAGTTTGTTGAAATTCAAACAGCGAAGTGAAAATTTCTGCTAAACTTTAGTCTGTTGTTTCAGTGTAGCCTAATCAAATTCCTTATACATGAGACAGATTGGAACAAAAAAAAACTTTTGCCACTCATTTCTTCCTATCCAATCTCAATTTTGCACTTGGCGTTTAATTCTTTTGAGAAATGAAGTATATTTCAAAAGCAAACATCGCCATGGTGAAGATATTTTGCTTTTTAAATTTTTCAAACTCTTATCATTTATTCATTGCTTGCGTTTACACAGCAATTTTGAAAGTTAAATTTACACACCATCTGGATTTGGTTCTGCATCGAAATTCGATTGAGTTTACCAAGAGAATTCGCAAACATTATATCCTTTGCTTCATTTCCATTCAAAGCACAACAAATGACAAATAGCGAAGTTTCGCATCTCTGTGTTTACCAGAGAGCAAAGCAAAGCAGACGAGCGAGCGTTTTGTCTGTTTTCAGTACTCTAGTTTTAAAAGCGAAAACACATAAATTTCACTTCACAAATTAAGTAGCGAATAAATCGCGCCGTTGCTTGGATCTCATTTCGCTCGATTCGATTATTTTCCATGTTCTTATCTTCTTTCTATTCAGCGTATCTTCATTTAATTAATTTAATCGATAATTAATGAACGTTAGTCGAAATTTTATACTCCATCATGTATCGATTATCGGATAAGATCGATCTTTTGTTTTTTATTAGTTTGCTCTTTTCACGCTTGTAAAAGTTGAACAAACAAAAATGTTCAAAAATTTTGATGTCGAAATTTTTGAGCGGACGCTTTTCATGAAAAAAAATTGTTTTAAATTATTATGAGATGAAAAAGTGCTTATCATTTGTCAAGCACTTATCGAGTGAGCTCAATATCTGTTTTTCGCTAAATTATTTCTTTTTTTTGTGATTGCCATAATTTTCCGAAAAATATTTTCACGATGAATTCCTCTTTTATATGCACAGGCAAAACTAGATGCGAGGTTATTTCGCTGTAAAAAATCTCTCAATTGAGTAAATTTATTGTTAAAAGATGTATTATGCAGCTGTTAATATTATTATTAGATAAAATCTTTTTAATGCGAAAATTTTGCGCATAATTTGACTAGAGATTGATAAAATAAAAACATGCACAGCCAGCTTCTTCTATATGTTATACTCATAATCATAAAATTTTTGAGGAAATTTCATAAAATTAAAATTTGAATTATGTAAGCTATACATGAAACAAGAACTTCATATTTTTAAAAGAACTTGTTCACCTTAATTTGAAGTTAACTAATTTTAACTCATCTTTAGAATTTATATCAAAAATAAATTAAAATGATTATCATCAATTTTTGAAATGAGCTTCTATTTAACGCTCAAGGAGTGTTTTCTAATAACATTAAGTCTATGGAATTCTTATCTTTAAAATTATTATCGAAAAATTTTTTTATTTTACAATTTTTTTTCATACAATTTTATCAAAAATTTTTGCGATTATAAAATATTTTCCCCGTCAATCTTTATTTGTTATCATATTAGAAAATGATTTGCTTTACATACAGCTTCATGTAATATCAATTTTTTAGCTTTACCGTTTTAAAGAAGCTTTTTTGATTTATTTTTGCTGATAAGTTAGCAAATTAATTTGCATAAGCAATAAATAAAATCGCGTAAAATTGAAGAATTTTTTAAGCTTACTTTTTTAACCTCATTTAAATCATTTTAAAGACGATGAATATTTCAAATAAACTTTTTTCTTTCAAAATTTTACGATCTTTGCATAACAAAAAATTTTTACTTTTTTATTTTTAAATTCTGTCGAATTTATCGCTTTTATGAAATGTTTATTTACACTTTCTCATGTTTATGTTCTCAATGGAAATTTTGTGTTCTACAATAATAAAAATGCAAATAAAGTGAAGAAACCCAAAATAGAGATTAATAAATTTCATTAATGATGCAAATTTAATTAAAATATGGATTTACAAAATTAACAAATTTTAATGAAATTTGTGGCTTATTGAAATTCTATTTTAAAAATTTTCAAATCTCATAAAAATATTTTTGTGAAAGTGAAGACAAACAAAGCTTCATGTTTGTTAAATAAATAAACATTCAGAAGAAGGATCAAATAAAAGTTAGATGAAAAATTTAATTTCAAACAGGAAATTAAAAAATGCTTCTATCAAAAGGATTTTATCAAAATTTCTTAATTTAAAAACTTTCTTCATGCAAATGAAGCATTCTTAAAAAATTGTTGACTAGTTTTAATTCAATTAGAAAGACTAAATTTCGTTGATTTTAAATTTAATTTTAAATTTTAAAGTGTTTTGTCACGTTAATTTCGAGCTAGCAAATCAAAAGTTTTCATTAAATAGTAAACTAATTTTCATCTACAATGAAGCATGAAATGCGATTTAGCGAAGAAACACTCTTTTGCACTTGGTAAGTAAATGCTGCTGTTTACAAAGTAATTGTGAGTAGTTTTCTCTCTCTGTTTGACAATCCAATATTATGCTGATATTCAGTAAGTGCTGGAAAACCGATCGATAAGAACGCTAATAGAAAAGAAAAATACTTTCAATCTGAAGTTAGATTTTCACAATGGTGAATATTTTTAGTAGTTTTTGAATAGAATTGTAGGCAGTATGCTTCATTCTCTTTTCAAGATTTTTTTTTAACAAAAAACTTTCGACTTTAATTGAAAATTTGTTATCTGAGAGCTGAGCATATATTGAATATAACGAGACGTAAATTCAACTTTTTAGAAAATGCAAAGATTATTTTTCTTATTGCGACTTCTTTTTATTGTTCGCTTATTTTCGATTTTTTAATTTACACTCTCCAAGTGATTCGGATTAATGATCAATTAAATTTAAAGAATAAATACAAAAGCATTCCATTTTGAATAATTTTTGACTTGATTTCATCATTTGCTTTTTTATATTCTTTTTCGCTTCATCGCATTTTACTTCAGAAGTGTTCCTAACTGACTTATGAGCTCGAAAATTTTTTTAGTGCTATTCAAGCATTTGAACTAATGCTCATACTTTAACATCGCTTGCGCTCATTTATTGACATTTTATGTTTCTTCTTATACTTCTTGTTAACATAAGTGAGTGCTTGAAACACAAATTTCAATTTTAAAGAATGAAAAGATTTTTTGCGCAATGAAAAATGTTAATGTCATCATTTTATTCAGAAGAACGAATCGATTTTGAATTGAATTTGATTATTCGTAATTCTCAAATCTTGGTTTTCTTGAGACACAGTTGTAAACGAATTCACAATTTTCATCAAACTCGTTTCGCTTCTGTGCATTACTCGCAATTATATAAAGTGTATCATTCTAAACGTAAATAAAGATCGAGAGTTCGTGAAAAGTTTCATCAAACTCGGAAACTCAACTATTCAAATACTTTGCTTGTTTGTTTTTATGATTAATTTTTTGTGAATATTAATTTCGCGTGTTTTAAAAAAAAAGAAATGAGCGAGGAGTTTAACAAGCTGAAAACTTTTGAAGTTTTTCACTGGTGCAGCGAATCAAACAAATTTATCTTTGTGTTTTGCTTTGAAAATAACTGTAAACTAGTAAAGCGGCTTACAGTAAACCGCTAAAAATCCTCTCCACTGAACACTAAGTGTATTTGTATTTTTATGCGCAGAAATTATTTTGCGGTTCACTGTAGAACTGAGCTATTTTAAAACTCGGAAAAAACAGAATAATTAAAAAATTCTTAAATTTTGAAATTGTAAAAGTGAATGAATTGCAGCCAAAAACTGGGTGATTTAAAGAACTGCGAAACGTGAAAATGGCACAATCGCGAAAATGAACTTTTGAAACGGATTCGTACGAATAGCGATGAATGAAGCGCTGGCAGCAGCGATCGAAAGCAAGAGCGAATCCCTCGCTTTCGTGTGATTGTATTTGCGTTTCGTTCGCTTTTAACGAAAAAATGTAAAACATCGATTTTTGACGTTTGATTCGCTCGATTCTCTCTTTTTTATCGCAGTTTTTGTCGTTGTTTTTCGCCGAATGAACGGATAGTTGTGCGCTTTCGGCCACTAGTCGAGTGAAAAACGGGTGTTCGCATCGATTTGCGGACAACGAAAAAGCAAGCGAAACCATGAAGAAGAGCTCAGTGTTTGTGCCTTCTTTGCATTCGTTCATTCAACGAAATGGTATTCAAAACGAAGCGAAAACAACGAAAACGCTGCGAATGTTAGCCGAGGACAAAGCTGCCAGTCTCAATTACGATGAGAAGCGCATTTTGCTGCCAAACTCGGTACGATCCACATTTTTGATGGTGTTTTCGCCCGACGGCAAGAAAGTGGGTTCCACTCACGGCGACCACAAAATCTACATTTCTTCGGTTAAAACTGGCAAAATCATTCGCACACTCGAAGGACACCCCCGGACACCGTGGTCTCTGGCTTTTCACCCTACTCTTTGTAATATTCTCGCCTCCGGCTGTTTAGCGGGTGAGGTTCGTGTTTGGGACTTGAAATCAGGCGCCTGCGAAATTTGGGTTAATTCTCACGGTTCAGTAATCGCTTCACTCTCGTTTCATCCCGTTGATTACGTTATTTTGATCGCCACTTACAACGAGCTTCATTTTTGGGATTGGCGACAGTCTCACGAACCATTCTTAACGCTTACCACTCCATCGGAAAAAGAAAAAGTTCGTTTCGTGAAATTCGATTCAACAGGCACAAAAATCATCACCGGTATATCGAACATACCGCCAATACGCAGCTCAGCCTCTCATATATCGCACACAACTGCCAGTCTTTTGGCACAAAGAAGCCCCGAAAGTGGCCCAAATTTCGATTCGAACTCACTTTCTCCTCAAAGCAATTTCACCTCTACTTCTGCATCACTTGCATTAAGAAGATCAAACCTGCTTTCTAGAGTTATGAGTATGTATAGGCATTTGGAAGGATTGGAAGAAAATAGAGCAAACTCTGGATACAGTGCGTTCGAAACAAACGCTTCTGGTGAAGTCGATGAATTGAATAGCATCCTGGAGACTTCCTCAGCTACTGAGAGAATTTTAGAGAGATTTCGCAATGCTACTCAAATAGAACAAGAACCTAGAGAGACAGATTTATTGTCACCCTCTTCTACGTTTTCGCGATTTGAACAAGCACGAGATATTGCTAATGCAGTAACTCTGGCAAATCGTCATATCGCGCTATCGTCACCATTTTCTTCTGACATCTCAAACTTCGATTACTCGACGAATTTGATGAGCACCTTTCGCAGACTTCACTCATTATGTACGCGATTAGCTCAACTTATGCAAGATCAACAAACAGGCGATCAAACCGAGCCAAGTAGTAGTGCTGCAACATCTACCACAAGCACAACAAGCTCGCTAAGCAGTTTGCTCGAACGCTTGCAGCAATCGCTTCAAAATATGTCAACTGCCGCTTTAAGCACAGCGATTGCACACGAACATATTCAACAAGTGAGACAACGAGTGGCCGAAATTTTTGAAAGGCTTGTCAATGTATCTGGTTATAGAGCGCGATTGTCAAATTTGCGAGATCAGATATATGAAGTCGCTGAACGAATTGCTACTGGTTCAGAACCAGAATTCGGAACTCAGCGATGGGATTTACTACACTGCCTTTGGTTGGTCGATATGTCAATACATCTTACTCGACAAATGCAAAGAATCCTTGCAGCAGATTACAGACTTACACAATTAACCTTAACTAATCCAACCTCTCTTACAACGAGTTCAAGTGGCAGCAGTAATAGTGATGAAAATGAAAGATCATCAACCTCAAGTACATCAGGTGCAGAAACGAGAGGAGAACCTGCTCAGAAGAGACCGAGAAATACTAGTTCTGATAGAGATATCCGAACGCGAACTTCACATTCTTCAAGTCCCGAACGTCGGGAACCCGTTCCTTCTACATCTTCAGGAATAACAAGGCCTCGTTACGAGTATAATAGATGGCTTGTTCGAAATCGAGCCGGAAGCAATAGCACAAATTCAAGTGATAATAATAATGCGAATAAATCCTGTTTCAATATTCCTACTGTGAGAATTTCAGGACCAGAAACAAATGAAGAGAATGAATCAAGATCTCCCCGTATTAGACCACGAAGTCCACCTTTGCCCGAAATACACCAGGTTTTAAACTCTTCACTTTCTGAACGCTTTAACGTTCCAATTTATGGGTCTCAGTCATCTTTAAACAATCCTGGGATTCCTTCTCAACACATTTGGTTTTCTGGAGGGCCTCTTTCATCTGTTTCTGGGTTTTCTGATCTACGTCTTATAGGTGGCGGAGGGAACTTCAATTATAGAATTCAGTGTTGGAATTTCTCTCGTTATGAACTTCCTAATTTGAAAGATGGTAAATAAAATAATTCATGAGAAAATATAAAACAATTTTTATTTGCTTTTTAGCGCAAGCAAACCTCGTAGTTCCTAAGTGTCGAATTCATAATGATGCGAGCGTTGATATATCAACATCTGGTGATCTACTCGCATGTCTAGTCCCAGTTGATTCTTCGCCTTCAGTCAATCTTTGCATATTTTCTTTGGAGAAGGAAACTTTTGCTCAGTGTTTCTATGTTTGGACTTTTGGTGCAAATGCAATTTCGGTTTCATTAAGTCCTTTATCTCGTTATGTTGTCGTTGGTCTGACATCTCCTCGCACATCGCAGATTTATGTTTATCCACCCTCAAGTGAACCAGTAACAATCGCGCAAGTATTTAAATTAAGCGGTCACTCGAAGTCAACTATTCCTTCTTTTCAACACATTCGAAATATTGAAGTTCCTCGTGGCGATGATGTGTTCAATTTGAATTCGATCTGTTGGTTACCAAACTCAGGTGAAGGCCTTATTTACGGCACAAATAAGGGGCATTTAGTTATCTGTCGACCGAGTAGTAATGAAAGTAATCGCAGTCCTGGTTTTTCTCGCCGTTCTACCACTGGAACTCAAACTTATCCTCAACGGACTGGAACGCTTTCCATAGGCACTCAGACAACTGATGCTATTCCATTGTCTCAACCTTTAGAGACTTTAGTGGAAAGAGTGGAAAATAGTTCAGATTCCGACTGAGTCGTTTTATTCTTTCTTTTTATTGTAAAAAGCCTGCGTTTAGTCTCTTTTTTGCATTGAAAAATTTCATATCCGAGATTTCCTCTATATACGAACATCAGAAGAAGTGCACCAGATCACATTTTGCGTCGATTCGTATCGCGGTAAAAAAGTGATCATTGGCAATGAAATCACGACATTGTTTCTTTGTTTTCTTGTAATTACTTTATAGCTCCCCGACCAATGTTAACCTAATAAAGAAACTATCATTTCATTTCTACTATGTTGGGTTGCCTCAGCCTCATCTCTAAAATACGTACACGAGGCGAAAACGTGCTGAACTCATTATTTAGCGCAAAGAATTATATCATAGAAGAAACACGATTTTTGGTAAAATGTTCTTTGCACTACGAAAACCAAAGGAAGAGTATATTGCTGATCAAGTTCTGCTTTATGTGAGAAAATCGCCTTTAAATATTTTCGGAACTATGCTTATTATTGTCGGACTTTTGTTCGCTACAATAGCATTTATAATTTACAGAAAAAATTTCACGTTCGGTCGACGAGTGAGTGAAACATCAACAAAAAGAACAAAAACTATTTACGATTCATCGAGCGATGAATCGAGAGAATCTTTTCGAAAGCATCGCGAAAGACTCACGGATTTGCAACAATCGATAAGAAAAAGGAAAAGCGGTCAAAAGTTAGGCTTAAAAAGTACTTCAATAGGATCATCAAACAAAACTCATAAAGAAGCTATTACCCAACGAAGCAGACGAATGAGTAAAGACGGAAAACGCAGAAGAGATTCAAGTAGTGAATACAAAAAGAAAATTTACTCCCCACCTAAAGAAGGTAGCGAAGATAGTGACAGCTTCGATTCTCAATTCACGCAAAAGCAAATGAGCAAAAGTGTCACAATAAGCGAACCTAATTATCATAAGAAAAAAGACGAAAAAGAAAAGATAGAAGGCCAACAAATCTACACAAAATTAGCAGTCAGAGACGAAGATAACATTTCTGACAGTGAAGTTACCGAATATGACGACATAAAGCGCCGAAAGAAGAGGAAAGAATACTCTTTTTCTGGCAGATGTGATTGTGAGGAATGTTTGAAAAAGAAAAGAGAAAGAATTAGGATGAGAAGCATAAAGGATACAGAAAGCAAACGAAGCGATAAAAAGATTCAAGTAAAGCGTAAGAAAAGTGAAACACAAGATCAAAAAGATATCGTTCAGCCTGTCACTGTCGAAGATGCTGTGCTATTTTCTGAATCTGAATGCGAGCAGGAAGTGTATACTTGCTATGCCTATTGTCAAAGTTGTCAATCCGAAAACAAAATGACAGTTTGCAAAAAGAAGGGGAAAATAATAAACGTTGAGAAAAAACGATCACCGAGTTGTGCAATGAGAAAGCAGTTAACAGATGAACAGAGAAAACATGCAACAATTGAAAAACAAAATGTTCAATCTTGGAGTTCTCATATTCACGTGATTTCACCATATAGAACGTTAAATTTTCCCGATGACTGCTAAATTCTCTTTTTTCACAGTCACAAAATTTTCATCAATCAATTTTATCTTTTGTCTTTTTCGTTTGCTTCAAATGAGCGAAATAATTTTTGTTAATTGTATTGTTCAAAAAAATTGTTTTACTATATTAAAGCTCTACATTAATTACTTCACTATATACATGAAGAAAAAAGATTTACTCAAGAAAAAAAGTTTGCCACAATCCAATGAGCAAGTTAATGATGAGAAAGCAAAAGCTAGTCCGTAACCGAGTGGACGCATTGCAGAAATCCTTTTCGCAACAATGTATTTCTCGCTCTTGATATTGATCGATGTACGGTTTGCATGTGTCAGCACACTGACGAACCACTAAACTGTGAAACACATATTTTAAGCAGGCTGTAGCGGTCGATTTGCATTCTCTCACGTCGTTTTTTGTATACTCGACACAGGGAAGAACAGAAGCCGAGTGATTACGATGATCGATGTACACACCGCACTCGTAGCATTTGAGGCCATTGGTGAATGAAATGAGCACAGCGAAAACGAATGCAGGCAAAGCAAGCATTTGATTTACACTTCGCGGAAGCATTGCAATTCAAAGTTTTTTTTCGAAAGCGAAACAGTAAAGACTAGAATTGAGCGAAGTTTGTCGATGGAGTTTTCTTCATTCTTTTCTACTCTCGAAGCATTTGTTTCAAACACACGATTTGCAAACAGGTTTACAAATGGAAAGAACCTTTTTTAGTACGAATCATGCATCGATCGTTTAGAAAATATGCCTTTCGTCATTTACTCACTCCTCTGTTGTGTACATTCTTCATTTAAGGCAATTTCAAGGCTCACAGAATTCGCCAACTTTTTTTTCCTCATTAAAACTTCAAACAATCTCATTGTCAGCTATATTCACGATGCATCCATTCGTGACCATTACGGTTACACGCAGTAACTGCTTCTTATTTACCAACGTCGTCATTTTTCAATTAGCAACCCATAAAGGTGAGACTCATATGACGACATAAAGCGTGTCCGTTACTTTCCGTCATTAAGCTGTCGGCAGTTAAGAGCTAATTGTAGCGTAATTACGTGTTTTTGTTTACACATGCGAAGTAATTTGTCAAATTATGATATTTGCATTCGAGTTACACGTAATTGCTCGCAATCAACTTTAACTAAACTCGATGTAAAAAAGAATGAAAGTTGATTTTGCTAACGATTTCAATTGAACTTGAAATCAATTTTTGAATGTGATGCGTGAACTTGAAAAACAAAACGATAAAGTAAATAGTTTTTTGAATTTACATCATGTAGGTGTCATGTAAAACACGATGCTTTTCAATGCTAATTTAGCCTTATCGAGAAAATCTTCGCTCGATCAAAGTTGGCTATGAGCAAACAAACGCCCAAAAAAGCAATCTTTTGTCAGTTTAAACGTAAATCTCTTCGAATGTCGAGCAGAAAAAAAATTTTTTCAAGATCCTTTTTTCATGAGACGGAAATTAAGCGAAATCGCTAACAGCCTTACGCATTGTTCGCGCGTTTTCAAAGTAATGTAAAGCAAGATTGACACAAGCAACGAATGAGAGCTCATTTTCAATGCTTATCATAATCGTAATTGTGTTCGCTTTTTGCCGCAGGATGTAAATATCAATTTATATTCGCTTTACTACAAAATATTTGTGAATTCTTAAAACGAAATTAAAATGTTTGCGAGAACGCATTCGCTTTGTTCTTTCTACTCATTGCGATTTTTGCGTGAATAAAACGATTTGTCTGTGCAGTGCAATTTCATACACACACCCGATATTAAATAACAGCAAATTACAGTTTCTTTGAATGAAACTAGTTTCGAATTTATGAAACGCAATTTTGAAAAATTTTTTCTCTTTCATAAACAAAGCAAATTTGAACAAAAAGCTTTCAATGAAAGCGGAATAATGCATTGCGTGTTGTGATTATTTTTCATTTTTTTCATTTTGTATGCATTTATCAAGACAATTTAATGGACGTTGCTTCTTTGCCGAAAGCTCCACAAAGGGTTCTTAAAGCTTTTAGGTCAAAATAGCGCTCGTTTCAGCAATTTTTGAGTTTACGTTAAAAAAATGCAAAAACATTATAATCGCATTTGAATATTCAAAAAGCTTGTAAGCGAAGGTATTTAAATGCCACTCACCAAATTAAAATATATAAAAATACGCCAGGCACTACAGTTTATAGAAAAAAATTCAGCTTGGAGTAGAGTTTGTTTTATAAAACTATCGGTTCTAATGGCGATTTCATTTCAAAAACAGGAAAAGATTTGATAAGCTTTAATTTGCTTCAATTTTTTAAATAAATTTTCCGTTTTTTTTGTAAAATTTTGGGTTTTAAAAAAGTTATGCGTGCACATAAAATAGATACTTTAACAAACGGCTTTCTAAAGTGTTAGAGCAATAAAAATTAAAAATTGAAAGTTGAACAAAAATTATTTATGTCGATTGCATTCACTTATGATCTCGCGTGAAACGATGTCACGAACATAAAACATCTCATACTTTGCCGCTTTTGTCCTACGCCTTTCTTTTGTCAAACGAATGAAACAAAAATCACATGAAAGAATAGAATTCAATTTACAATCAATTTTGTTTAGAAAAAATGTCAAAAAACATGCATGTAGATACATGCGTTGTTTGGCTATGTGGCCTTACATAAGTTCAAATCGAACTAATGCAAAAGATGTAACACTTTAATTTTAATCATTTGCAAACTGTAGAAATTCTTTTAGGTTTTTTAAAGCTTCAGTGTTCAAATTCAAGTTTTGATTTCATATTCATTCATAAAAGCAAAAAACAAAGCTCGTATTAAACATTATTGACGAGACGTTATTTATAAATAGCCCCGAAAGGGTGAACATGTGTTTTATGTTTTGTAAACAAAGAGCGAAGAATGAATGAAAAGTCGCTCTTTGAAACGCTGAAATCGCGCCTTGAATTAAATTTTGATAAATTTTGGCGGCAAAAAGTGAGCGAAAAAAATGTTACCGATGTCAACGTATATCACTTGTTTGATTCGCTCTGTTCTCAAGTTGAAGAATGCCTTCGCAGCGATATAAACCAAAAAAATGATTTGCGGCGAATGCTTACTTGTAGCGAAGCACTTCTCGACATTTGTTGGGAAAAGTTAAATACCGGTTTTTGGAAGAACGTACCCCTTGATTATAGATTCATTTTTGGTTTTGTTTCTTTATTTAAAGCGATTCTTCTAATTAAAACAAATGACGCTCTCTCGAACGTTTTAAAAGCTTGTGATTTAGGTTTACTTATGTCTCCTCCTTTTATGAATAATATTTTAGCCAAATTTGCTTCAATTGTGCATCAATTCAAGTATTCTCAGGAACCATTTCATCTTAGCACTAATACAATTAATTTTAATGAATATGAAATTGTCTCAGTGCAGCGAGAAATCAAACGTATTAAATGTGCTGACATCGAAGAATTCGAACAAGAATATTTCCTTCCTAAAATTCCTGTTATAATCGAAAATTCTATTGACTTTTGGCCTGCGATTGATAAGAACTCGAATCGAAAATGGACTTTAGATTATTTATTGGAAACAGCAGCTTTCAGAACAGTTCCGGTTGAAATAGGATCTAAATATACTGATGAAACGTGGTCACAAAAGTTAATGACGATTGGACATTTTATAGAAGAATATCTCATAAATGACAAAGGAATAGCATATATTGCACAACATGAACTATTTAACCAAATCGAAGAATTGGCGCGAGATTTTTCATTGCCCGATTACTGTTGCTTGTCACGAAGTAATGAAGAATGCGAAGTAGACATAAACGCGTGGTTTGGACCTAAAGGAACAGTATCACCTTTACATTACGATCCAAAAGATAATTTGCTAACGCAAGTGTTTGGTTGTAAGTACATTCGCTTATATCCGGACACGACCCCAGACGAAATAATCTATCCTCATGAATGCCACTTACTGCACAACACGAGTCAAGTCGATGTTGAAAATGTTGACAAACGTAGATTTCCGTTATTCGAAAAAGCGGAATATGAGGAATGCGTACTGAAAAAAGGTGAAATTTTATTTATTCCTGAAAAGTATTGGCATTTTGTAAAATCATTATCTCCAAGTTTTTCCATTAGTTTTTGGTGGCAATAAAAAAGGATTACTGTTGTGAACTTTTTTCTAATTCATCGACAGCCTGTTGGGCTTTTTGAGCGAGTTCCATTGTTTCCGAAACATTTTTGACCATTTTGTGATACGAGGTGATCGATTGAGAATCCAAATGAATTCTTTTTTCGTTTGTATTTTGAACATTTCTTGAACCAAGTAAAGGTTTGAACGAATCAATGAGCGAAGAAAGAGAATCGTTCGCCGACTCCAAATGTTGCAAAATGTGGCTCGTTTTTTGGTCAAAAGACTGTTCGCTTAAAAAGTGGACGCTTTCGTGATCTTTGTTTGATTTCTCAGCGAGCAGTTGTTTACTAGATTCGAGTTGTTGCTCCAATTCTGCAACCGTTGCGTTCTTTCGTTCTCTAAACGAACAAAGCAAAATTAATTGAAAGAGGCGAGAAAAACGAAACTTACGTCGAGTTAACGATGACATCGACATTTGGCAAAAAGGTGAAATCGGGCGAAGCGCGGAACAAGCCTTTTTTAATCATTCGATCGATTTTCGCACAGTTTTCGTTTAATTCATCGCTAAAAGTGAAACTTTCGTTTTTCGACGAATTCATCTTTTGCGCAAAATTCACGCGTTTCGCCATTTTTGGGATCTTCTCATAATTAGGGAGCGGATTTTGTGTGGTACACACAAACCACACAAATGAAAAATTAATAATGAAACTTAATAATTTTGTAATAACAAATAAATTAACGCAAAAATAAGCCAGAATTGAGACCACACAAACCACACCAAATCGTCGTTYTTTCTGAAAACCACACATTTATATCAAATACCACACAAAATCATAAAGAGACCCTCGATGCATTTTTATGTCAAAAATTGGTCTAACAAGGAAAATGCTTTTTATGCTCAAACCCGATTTCAATCATACTAGGTAGGCAGATAGAATTCCATATCTGTCGTTTGACTTAAAAAGTGCAAACTTTTGAGGGCAGCGAAAACGCATTATAAATACCATTGAAAGCGTGAGA
>NCKU01002879.1:0-17137 GCA_003675995.1 Dinothrombium tinctorium | reverse complement strand
TATATGCTCTTTATAAGTAAACGGCTTGAAAAGAGCATTTGATCAATAATATTAAAAATGCAATCGTTTTATTACTTTGAATAATTTATGAGTAAAAATTTAGAAACAATAATAAAACTTGAAGGATACGACAATCACCCATTTGAGCCGCGTCTTTGTGGTAATAACGACATTGCAATATAAATAATATATTCATGCAATGCACAATGCAATGTAAAGTGTGTAAATTACAATAAGATAAGGTAGCAATTTATGTATTAAATATTTCAATATTTTATTTCATACCTGTTCATTAAATTTGCATCAAACATAAAATGTTTTTGCAATATAGCTTAACCGTTCATCGATAAAACCACAAGCGGGAATCTATTTTTTAATCTTTATTTATAAATTGTTACAAGCTTTAGCAAATCAAACTTCTGTGAAAGGTTAAAGTGATTGCATTCATTGTTTTATTTTTCAAATGTAACAGTCTTTGAAAAAAAAGTTGCTTATCTCATTCAAAAATTTAATATTGAAATAAACCAATTTTTAATGTATAAAATAATTTAATTTTTTGGTCAGCATTGCTTTGCATTTTGTTTGTTTGCTTTTTTTTGCAAATTTTTTGGACGGTTGTAAATTAAATTTCTTGTTTTATGTAATGTCATAATGAATCTATATATTACAAGGCAAATCAACTCATTTAAGATGCCTCTTGAGATTGTTATAACCGTTTTGCACGTTTCTTTAATCGAGTTACATAAGACATCATATTTATTTTTTGACATCAAACCAGCTATGTTCAAGTTGAAATAAATTCTAATTAAGTAAATTATTATGATTTATGTTCGAATTCGAATGAAAATCATTTTCGAACCATTTTCGCAAAGCAAATAATTGCAAATAATTGAGCATTCCGCAAATACTTTTTGAAAGGAGAAAAAGAAAATAGAAAATAGTGTAGAGAAAATTCATCAAAAAGTTTTGAAATTAAATTTTTTCTCGAATCATCTGATTTTATTATACACTAATTAAGATAATTGTTCGATCCAAATTTTTAATCTATCTTAATTAAATATGTTAAGTGTTTCTTCGTTAAAATTACACTAAATTCATCGTTAACTTTTAAATTCGTCAATTACTAGACAAAAATGGACCAGTAAAACTTTGAAAAGTATTTGTTAAACTTGCCATTTTGCTTGTTACTGTGTGTGTTAATGTGTGAAAAGTAATTTGCTTTTATCTCAATGTAAGCACAGTGTGAAAATAGAGTTTCTAGCCTTTTATCGCTTACCTCGACTGACTGTTCTTCGTCAAGATTAAGAAGCTAAAAAGAAGCTTACATCAAAGGCGAAGGATTATCGTATTAAGTGATTGCCCTTCTTATGGTTCGACGAAAATTGCTTCTTGAGACGAGATTTGCTCGTAATACTTTTTTCATTTCGATTTCTCAAATGAGACTTCTCGACAAGAGTAACTATATCTTTCTTGTTCTCTTTCTCTTTGGTCTCGGATGTTCCTATTGCTAAATGAATTGCTGCTCAGAGACGGTGTAATAGGATCTGCTTTTCGCTGTCCTCTATTCCGCTTTTCTACGATTGATTTTTCTTCTATAAATTTCTGTTTTGTCCTGCATTCACTTTGATCTTACTTTTTGATGAATTTTCCTATAGAATGTGCTTCTATTAATTAAACAACAGTCAAGATTTATTAAAACAAAATTATGTGAAGAAAGAAAATGAGTCAAGAATCGATAATTCTTAAATCTGCATTGCGCTAGTGTATAATCTCAACCTAACACCGTCCGACTTGTCATCGAAAGTTCAACTCACAAATCAAATTTGTTTACTTTAACTTACGATTAACTTCAATATTTTTTCATCAACCGAAATAAGTGTCTTCATTTCTTGAATAATACTAATCGTGTAACGTTTTGTACTCACATTTTTTCTTTCTTAATAAAAGTTGTTTTGCTTTTAAAAAGGAAATGATTAAGATGTATCGGGATTTCGTCGACTATTGTGGAGATTACGGAATTTCGAGAATTTTTTGTCAAGGAAATTACGAATTATCGTTATTCTAAAAAATTCAATCTAATCATTTGAAATTCTGGATCTTCTAGACTCTGTAAAAGATTGTTCAAGAAGAAAACAATTTTTTTTATATTAATTCAAATGGATTGAAACCAGACTCACATTTTGTAATACTTCTCGAGCTCGCTCTCATTATCTTTTGCTTACTTTCTAACTTAATATCAGAACATTACATTTTTTAGTTTGGTTAATTTTATCAAATTTGCTTTTCAAGCACTTGTAGCGATGAAAAATATGAGAGGGTTGTGCTTTAATGCGTCGCCAAATCGAGAGTCAGAGAAATTTTTACGATATTATCTTTGAAATGAAATCGAATCACATTGAAGAGTGAACGCTTAATTGAAATATTACATAAGAATATTCTCCATTGCAGTTGCATGCATAAAATCGAGTTGATCGATAGTGTTTGATGTTGCGTGAATCGTTTCATATACTTAATGTTTGATTCAGTTTAATTTTTGCAACTATGCAAAGTTTCTAGTTTAGGAAATAAATTAATTTTTTATTTTCAAACTAACACAATACTTCGATCGGTCCATAATAATTTGCATTCACATTTTATTCTAACCAATCGCTTAAAACAGTTTAACATTGTTTTAATATTTTAATGTTTATCTCATTAAGATTATTTCTTTATGAATTCATTCTAACAGTTTAATTCGCAAGTTATTTTGCGTTTTGAGTCAAATAAACTAATGATAATTTTCATTTGTGCAAATTGCAAAGTCTCATTTAAACAATTGCTTTTATCTAGCGCCATAAACAATATTCCATTCAACTTTTGATTAATCATTTGCACAGTTTACAAAGCATCAATTTTGATTTTGATTTTTAAATTTTTAAAATAATTGACCCAATACGCCAAATTAACTTCGCTCGGAAGAAGCATGGTCAATTTGGCTGAAATATTTTTTCTTATTTTTATCTTTCTGGTGAAATGCTCCTGAAATCGAGAAGCATTTTCAGTCGATGCACACTTCACTTCGTTTGAAAAAGTTGCTCTCTAAGCGAAGCTTTGCCAAAGAATGACAACACACTGCACATTAAATTAAGCTTTCAAACAGATGTCGAAAGAACAATGAGTTTTCGCAGAATTCAATCTTTTTTGTGGTAAAACTAATCGGAAAATTTTTTACACTCTTTCGTTCTTTTTAATTTACGCCTTTGTAAATAGAATGAAACTGTATGCATTCAATTGAGTGAAAAGCTCAATTATCGAAGCTTGATTTATCTCAGCTTTTGTAACAGAATGGCCAAATTTGGTGGTTTCTACATATTGCGTGATAAAGCTTTTGCTTTAATTGAAAAGCTTATAAATTAAGTGTGAACTAAGTGTCGGGATTAAATTAGCTAACGATGTACTTAACTGAAGTGATTTGAATAAACACTTGGCACAAGTAAAGTGGCTTAAAGTAATATTTAAGAGAGAAACATTAATCTTAACCTTAGCGACATTCGTTTGATTGCAAGTTTTCTTATGATAAGTGGCGCTAATTTATACAATGGCTTGTTTTTATGTGATTTCACTTTTAATGCTAAACTTCAATCTGGAACTCTTACAATTTAGCAAAATCTTTGGCTCTAGCAAGAATATAGAGTATACATTTAAATGACATTTAAATTAAATTGAGAAAATTATACAGTTTTAAAATGAAAAATTATTTAAATGAAAATTTTAATTAACACCTGTTATGTAAAAATATGGAGATAAAAACCACTTTATAAGAATTTCTCTTCACAGTTTACAAACTTTTTAATGAAAATCAAGTGTGCAAAACTCTATTAGTTTTTCTGTCCTAAATTTTGCCATTTTTGTACGCTTAAAGTATTAACAGTTTTATTTGATGAGCTCTTGAGTAATTATGAGGAATTAAGACTTTTCATACATTTCATATTATAACGAGTATGTTTTTCAGTTCTAAAAAGGCTTCACTTATGATTTAATGATGAATACAAGGTGTTAAAATTTTAAATAACTTTTATTCAACGAGCGTTTTAATGTTTATAAACAAAGACTTTATAGTAAAGATAAAAGATTGAGAATAAAAGCAACAATTTTTCGAATATGATTTTAAGTTTCCAAAACAAAAACCTACGCGCTTAAGAAATTTTGCAAAAAGGGTTATCTAAAAATAAAAAATTTTGATGAAATCAACATGATAAAAACCGTAGTCTTATAACTTACAACCTTTGTTGATTAGAAAGAATATTGTTGTAAATTGTTAAAAATTGCTGCTTGCAACTCTTTACTGAGAAAACAAGTTGATTGCAATTGTTACTAGGTATATAAAAAAATCACTCGCACAAATTAACTACGCAATGAGACAGCTAAGAGGCTTCTAAAATGCTAAAATATAAGCACCCATTACGACGCAAAATTTTCGATTCAGGCGGCTCACTTACCGTTTTCGGTTTGCCCTTTTGTGGCTTAATGTGTAGAGCACCCATTTAGCATGTGAAAATTAAACTTAATTAGCGGCATTGATTTACTCATTCTAGAAGGTAAATTTAGATGTTAAAAGGTTTCCCAACTAAATGTCATAGGCAGGTCATTATTTGATTAAAATTTGGACCTATTTTCCCTTTTGCCCCATTCTTATCCCCTATATCACCTTCTTTCGATTTTATTTTCTAAAAAGAATTAAAAAATGTAAAACTTTTAATCGAGTTTTAAAAAGGGACAATGTTCTCGTTTTAGAAGTATCTAAGCCTTTGTAGTTGTATTGCAGATTTTTATTGCCGAGACTGTAGTTTAACCTAACCTAATCAACTTAACCTCTCATATCTTATACTAACTCTTCGCTTGATTATTTGTAAATGATATTAGATTTTCCGTTAGATGAGCTTTTACTGTGACATAGTAAACGGCAAAAGTAGCCGCTATGGCTGCTTACTCAATGTATTGCTAATGGAAAGGCGCATGCGTTTAGTGCAACTTGTATGCCATTTACTGTGAAATATCTTAATAATTGCATTCAAAAGCATCATCAAAATGCATAATCTAATTTCAATCCAATTGATTTCTCTTATTAACTTGTATAAATGAGTTGTTTTTCTTATTCTAAATAATACTTACAATGGCTCATGTTTATCAAAATCGTAAAAGTAACAAAATATTAAAATTTATTCTTCACCGGTTATTAACGCGCTAACCGGAATAAAAAATTTACGTTGAAAAATTATAAACATTTTGAAAATTTAATTTTTGCTAGTGAAAGAATCATTTTTTAAAGCTTATTTTTGAAGATAAGTTGCGATTGACGGTTGAAAAGCTTCGTTTGTTGGAAGCAAATTATTTTTTTTTAAAAAACGCGTACGCCGTGATTTGAGTGTGCTGATCTTGTTTATTTCTATGAATAATAAACTTTACCAAAAGTTGTTCAAGACGTTTGTCACGATCTTTCGAATAAACTCTGGCTTCTCGCGAATTTTTCTTAAAAATTATCACTCAGTCTATCGAATAGATATATCGATATGAAGATAATTTTTGATGTGTTCTAAACTTTGTGCACTTGACAATTAAGTGGGATAAACATTTCGATTGCAGACGAGTTTTAGTTATCAAATAGTATCTTTAAGGTAAAGCATAATAGACTTAACGTTTAATCAGTTTTTAAGTAAAAATTAATTAAAAGCAAGCAATATGTCATAAATCATATCAAGCAATTATATGGTTTCCCTTCAAATATAAGTAAATTTATGAAAAATGTTACACATCTCTTCCTTTATGATGAGTAGAATACAAATCTACAATACAATATGTTTATTTGTAATCGAAATGTGAAGCAGAATAACAAAAATTTTTCATACTTTCGATTGCAATGTTGTTTCGCTCTTTTTGTTTTTGTCGTTTTTCATTAAATGTTGCTCTTCCGACACAGCTTCTAATTATTGAACACCACTCTAATTGTGGCTTGCACAAATTTGCAATATTTTTCAAAGATTAAAGTGCACCCAAAATTATGTTGATATCGATATATCTATTCCATACACTCAAGTGATTATATTTAACAAACATTCGTGAGAAGCTAGTGTTTATTCGAAAGAACGAATAACTTTCGATGAAATTTACAAAGTATGAAAATGAACAAAATCGACGATAATAGGATATAATATCAAGCAAATAAAGGTAATTCACAGGCGTATTTATTGCATTATGTTTACAATGAGACAAAACTAAAAGGCAAAATATGAAAAATCGATGAAATAGATTTTAATCCGCTAAAGTAGTTTAAAATTGCAACTTTTGATAGACAATATTCACAGTAAATGAGGATAATTGATGGAAACATCAAATTTACAATAAAAGAAATAAGCATGAAATGTTGGGTGAAATTCTATGCATCTTCTAAATTCATATTGTCACGTATTACAAGAATGCTGTTATATATTTTAACAGCAGGACCTAATTTGATGCCGAGAATTTTCACCAAATCGGGTTGATTGAGCAGTAAAAAAGCTTCGCCATCAACAAGCTGTTGAAAGAAAGTTCAAGTTATTATTTATTATTGATTGATCGTTTACCTCATCTAAAAATGCTTGTCCAAATTCCGTACAGCCTGGAATTGAAGAAACAAATTGTGCAACCTTTTCCGGCGTCCAGGTGAGGACTTCGGAAGGTTTGATTTTGTCTACATGGGGAAGAAGGTTTTTCGAATGCTTTTCCCAAGCAACGGGAGCGTCCTGATGCTGTTGGGATGCTCTCAATGCAAATATTGATTGATGTAACGCTGACAAGTGACTCAAAGATGATGGAGTTGATGGCCGCGACATTTTCACCGAATCCGAGTTAGAACTTGGAGATACTGGCTCATTTTCGGTGTTCTCACTTCCAGTTCTATTTTCAGCATTTTCACTCGACGTTCGATGTTCTGTATTACCATTGACAACGATTGAAAATTTGTTCTTGCTCTTGTTGCCATTTGAAGCAACAATAAAATTAGGTTTGCCGATTTTCTTGGACCTTGTCGGACGATCAGAGGTCGGAGTGGTCAGATTATTATTTGATTCAGGATTTGGCGTTGATGGGTTCGAGAGCGAAGCTTCTGACGATAGCTTACGCATTTTTAATGCTCGCTGCGCAGCAAGTTGATTAGATGATACTTCATTTTTTGTTTTTATGACCTTCCTTTTAACCGCGACAGGATCTTTTAAAGAGGCGTTTGAATTTTGTTTGAATATTCTCAAACGCGTTGATTGTGAAGTGGCACAGGCTTGACTGCAAAATTTTCCTTGTCTTATGAAGTTTGAGCGTGTATCCTTAACTCCGCAATTGACACAAGTTCGGATTTCATCAGGATCAAAAACCTGGATTACTGGATTCGTGGTTCCGCTATTTGGACTCAATGGACTTGTGGTTATTGTGACACTTCTTCGCATTTTATCCTCACTAGGCTTTGTCAGGTGTTTTTTCATAATTTCTTCAGCTTCTTCATCGTCAACCATTTCTAGTGTTCCAAATTCGTTGATTTTGAATTTGAGATGGCTCCCCGGTAAAGTGCCAATTCCGTCTTTCCAATCCATTATATTGATAGGGTCAAAATCAGAATTTGTTATAGACTCTGATTTTTGAGCCTCGTTCGAAGAATTTGATTTGCTAGTCGAATTTTCAGTAATATCAGTCGACAATTGAGAAGTAAGTGTAATATTTGATACAGAAGAAGTTGTTGAAAGTGAAGTGGTTCCTTTTGTTACTGTTACTGATGTAGCGGAAGATGTCGGAGGCGAATCATTGGTATCACTGTCATTACTTGTCTGTGTGGCTCCTCCAGAAATTGTAACTGTTACTTTGGTCGGCATAACAGGAGAGCTTTTTGCTTCAGTTAATGTCACAGCAACAGGTGTTAATGAAGGTGGAAGTGATGTGGATACTGAAGAATTAGATATGCTTGTTTCAGGGTTAACCGTTGTAACCATTGTCAAAGTAGGTGGAGAGTGAGGCGATGTGCACTCACCACTCGAAGTTTTAACGATCGATGGTTTAGATGGTGGTGTAGAATCTGAACATAAAATAAATATGGAAGAGTTTTTTTTGGAGTTTTCAGGCAAAAGGGAAAAGATTAAGATAAGAAGTTGAAGCGTTACCTGTTAATGAAACCGAGTTTGTTACTTTAGGATTCGATGATAAAGTCAATGACGTTGTCGTTCCGATAACGGTATTTGATTGAGGATTCACTGTTGTGGCTACAACTGTATGCGGAATCACCACATTACCCGAAATCGAATTTGCAACTGTTGTGGTAATTTTCGAAGGGTTGACGACCATTTTCGCCTTTACAGGACCACTGATTATAGTTGGCTTCCCTTTTGTGACCGCAACAGAAGTTCCACCGCCAGAGGAAATTTGAACAGGAATAGTTATGACTTGAGCTTTTCCTCGAGAGGTGTTTAGTCCAGAAAGTGGCACGGCTATCATTTGACTACCATCGGAAGTCGGAACCAAAGCCATCTGCAAGAAATCAAGTAAAGAGAACGAAAACAATATGCGTATACTCACAGGAATCGTTTTATTTGCCAATTTAACTGCGTTCGCTGCATTCGCAGAACTTGTTCCGATTATTTGTGATTGACTGCTTGCATTACTTGTGATCAGCAAAGTCGGTGGTGCAGTCGATCGCGAATCAGCGGTTGCGATGTCTGTGAGAATAAAAACAAAAGTCGAAGTATTCGAATACAGGTTCATTGCTCACTGGAAATAGTGCTTCCAATCGCCTCTAATTTAGGAATGGCAGCAACTGCAATAGGTTTCGGTGCGATGGCTCGACCCATTTGCGCGCAACCAACAGTCGACGGCTGAGTGCAAACGACGGGGGCGACCACAGAGCGGATCTCGCCATTGCTGATGGTGATGTTTATTGCAGAACCTCCAGAAGTAGGTTTCGTTAGTCGTGCGGCAAGCAAAGAATTGCTGTTATCACCTTTCGCGGAATCGATTGCAACCGGCGTCGCTGCGACCACCGCTGTTGCCGCGGTGCTATCATCTTTTGCGTCCGTCTCAACGGGCGCACTGTCAGTTGCCATTTTCGGACTTTGCGCCCCACCGTTCGTCTGCGCGGTGGGCTCTTGCGGTTCATTGTCCGCGCGCCGTTTTTCACTCTCCTCATCCATTGACACAACTGCGGTGCGCTGCGAGAGAGAGAGAGAGAGAGAGAGCGGTGAGAGAGGCGATTGCGGATCGGACACGTCTCGGCGAGAAATCGGCGAATTCGCGATGTTTCGCACTGTGCGCTCACTTCAAACCAGACTCGTTCACTGCTCGCCACACACTTGCGTACAACAGTTCGATCTTTGCTCGCACTCACACACCGCCGATTCACGCCATCACAGCTTTGCGTGACTCACACGCATTCTACGCGAGTGAGTGCGTGAGTTTGGCGCTCGACACTAACTTCAAGAGCTTTTCGGTGTCGAGCTTTCGACCGAAACGAGTAGCGCTGCTTTCGGCCGAAAAGAGACGAAAGACGAGTGAGTGTTAATCGAAAGCGACACTCGCAACACTTACACTTTGTTATCGAATTGCGCTCAACTTTTGCACACAACAAATGCGTGAAACAAACTGCTCGCGTTCGATGTGTTCGCCCCAAATCAGCGCTGAAAACGCAGTTTCGATCGAAAGCGAGCGAACCGAGGGTAAATTCGTTATTTTCGATTCTAAAAATCGTGAAAATTGTTCAAAATTAAGGGCCGCTCACAATTCGTACTCTGAACGCTTGCATAAAATGTTGCCTCTCACTGCGCACGCGTCGCGTTCAATCAATTCTCACTTTTTTCGTTTCGTTTTCGACAAAATTTCGTTTTTTCTCAATTTTCGTTTTAAACAAAACGCGAACGAACGGCACTCAAATTTCCAATTAACAGAATGTCTGATTTGCACTCGTTTCTCACTTTTTGGTCTTTTTCTCAAACATAGAGCGCATTCGATTGTACCGATCGACTCGATTGTGTGCGCTGTGCTGGTTGCTGCTGCCGCACACACTCCGCTTTTCGCGTTTTCCGCTTTTCAAACGATTGCAAACACACTTAAAACGAACCTAAAATTAGCTTTTGGTTTTGCAATCAACCAAAAAAGTGAATTTATCAAATTGTGAATTGTCGCGCCTCACTGTTTCAAAAATTAAATTCACTCTGAAGTCGAAATGATTGCAAATTTTATTTGAAAAAATTAAAAAAATTAATTTAAAAGAAACAAAAATTACATGAAAGGGGAAAACAAACGAGTAAAGAGTTTGAGTTTCGCAGATTTCAAAATCGTCGTTTGATTTCAAATACTGGATCAGCGTTTGTTTTCATCACAGTCTTTCGACGCGTGCCAAGCTCAATTGTGCACTCGTACACGTCTACTCGACTGTTGTTTACCGCAAATTCAGATATCTATTCTTTTCGCCATCATTTCCAGCGTTTGAAAAAACAGTATTCTTGTCATAGAGATTTGCATCTCTCGATTGCACTCCTTTTGAATCACTTCGAACCCGAAGGTTCGATCATTGATCGCTTCGAGAAGGGTGAAGGAGCAAAGGCATGGGAAGAGAAGAGAGGAAAGAGAGGGAAAGAAGAGCAGAGGTTGTTAATGAAAACGAGATCGGCGTTAATTTGAATGAATAGGTGTGATTTCATGTGTGGGACTGGGTTCGAGTAAGCATGCGTCGAGTGCGGCGCACGCGTTCTGTGCGCACTGCTTGTATCCGTGTGCGAATCTGGTCGCAATGCCCTGAAAAGTGAGCCCCGAAAGCGAGTGTTTCTCCCCTGAAGCGAGTGCGCGTCGAACGCGCTTTTGCATTGCGTTCGCGTTTAACGAAAATTGCTGCTTTTCACTTCTTTAAAGCGCCTTTAAATTGCCAGCGTTCGCTTCCTCTCTTAACAGCTGTCCAAATCGCATCGCTTCTTGTGCACACGTTTCATTTTAGCGCCGATCGTTTCTCTCTCGACACGAGAACGCACTTTTTCATTTCTTATCTTATTCACTGTTTGAAAAGGCGCATTTTAGTTGCAGAAAGCGCATCAAACACTATGCGACCAATCGCAAATCACGTAAAGAAGCGCAAGTGAAATGCTTGTTTATTTTGAGTTCGAAATCATTCAAATGAATTATCGGTCGATTATGTAAGCGTCAACAAAGCAAATGATAAATGCAATGAAAACAAACACTGAATGTTAGCGAACTAATCGAATAAACTAAAGCATAGCAACTATTGCTAAATTCATATAGCCACGAATGTAGTGATTTAAGAGGCGAATTTTGTCCTACAAAAGTACAATTAGTTGCTTGCGGCGATCAGTCGTCTGTCAAGTTTTTGCTCACATTTTGTAGGTTCAGTTTTCAATAATCGTTATCAAACAAAACTTTGTCTGCAAACTTTTTGTTGCTCCGCTCATCAGTAAACTTAGCTCTCTAACCGAAGACAATAAGGCTCGTTTTGTTTCTTTTCGTAAAAGAAAGCAAATGTGAAGCTTATTGCTGGCTGTTTGACACTTCGTTTAAGTTAAACGACCAAATTTAGAAATTCTTGAGCTCTATTTTTGAAAAAGTATGTTCAGGCAAAGATTGCGATCTAATTTCGCTGCTCATAACTCAAATAGGTGTAATTTATAAAAGCAAACCCGTGCTTATTTTCAACAACGATTGAGGTCAAGTTCCGTTTTGCACCGCAAGTTTGTAAAAGTGTGAAAATAACTTTTAAATAAATTTAACTCTTCGTTTGCCTTCTTGGATACAATTACCACTATAAATGCGGTAGTTGTGTCCGAAAATCAACTGAAGAGGGTTAATTTATTTAAAAGTATTTCATACTTGTACAAACTTGCGGGCAACGCGGAACTGCACGCCGCGTTTGAAATCAAATGTGTTTGACACGAGTGACATTCGTGTGCTCCGAGGGCTTTGTTTGAAAGTTTGCTCAGAAAGGTTTAAAAAAGTGAAGCACAAAGCTGGCCACGATTGCAATGAGAGCGCAGAAAGTGGAAGTGTACAGATGAGAACTAAAAAAAACGAAAGATCACCACGCAGTGCAAAGAGACGCACGCGATTGAAAGCTGGCGAAGAGAAGCCTCAAAGCTGTCGCGTGAAAGCGGCGATTGGGGAGCGGAGAAAACCCCGTCACGAGAAAAGTGCGAAAGCGGAGAAAAATCGCAATATTTACAAAAGAAGTACGCTTTAATCGTTTATTTGAGGTAAACATTGATTTGATTCTAACGCTCTTAGCTTTAATTGCGTTTTACACTTCGCTTTCAACAGATTCGCGTATTGAAAAACCCATCGACCGATCGCCGCTGAGCACGGTGCGAGCACAATGGGAGGTGCTGTGAGTGCGGGTGAAGACAACGATGATTTGATCGACAATTTGTTCGAAGCTGAATACATCAAAAGTCCACTCGTCGAAAAGGTTTTTCGAGCCGTTGACAGAGGCAATTACTATCTAGAGTCTTGCAAAGAGAATGCATACAAAGACCTCGCGTGGAAGAAAGGCAACCTACATCTATCTGCGCCTTGCATTTACTCTGAAGTAATGGAATCGCTGCAACTCGAAGCTGGCCTTTCGTTCCTCAATCTGGGCAGTGGCACAGGCTACTTGAGCACTATGGCCGGCCTCATCCTCGGCCCGTTTGGCATCAATCATGGCGTTGAACTCTACCCTGACGTTGTAAAATACGCAAGAAAGAAAGTGGAACAGTTCAAAATGAGCTCTCCTGCTTTGGATGAGTACGAGTTTTGTGAACCGAAATTCGTGGCTGGCAATTGTTTGCAACTTGACATCGATTTATTGCGACAATATGACCGAGTTTATTGCGGCGCTGCGTGTCCGCCCGAACACGAAAATTACATGAAAAATTTTCTCAAAATTGGTGGAATACTTGTTATGCCTCTAAACGACCAGTTATTGCGAATCAAGAGAATTTCTGAGAATTGTTGGGATGTCAAAAGTGTTCTTCCCGTTAGCTTCGCTACTTTAGTCGTGCCTACGGAGAAGCTGAACGGAACGATCAAATTACGTAAGTTTATAATTTTCAAAATAGTGCTAACAAAATAAATGCTCTTAGCGGATGTTCAACCGCTATCACTGCAAGAACTTTCACGTTGTGCTATTCGAATGAAACTCCGCGCTATCATCAATTCAAAATATCCCGATTTGCAGACTAAAAATACTTATAAGGTGAGACAAAAGTTGAAAAGTGCAGCGAAAAACAAATCAAAAAGAGCAAGCAAACGATCTTCTCGACCAATCGTTATTCCAGTGTTTGAAGAGAGTGATGCAACATCAGATGAAGGTAATAACAATAGAAACGGTGATCGTCAAAGTCTTTTGAGCCGCAATTCGCTGAGAAGTCGAGTTGTTGCTGCTGCGACTTCTTCAATTTCTGCTGTCCTACAGCATGTTATTAATCAAGATTTAGAGTTGAAAGAATCTTTACGATCTCAAAACGGAAATCGTAGAGATGAAAGTCACGAGAATATGGAAATAATAACGGAAAACGATCACGAGGACAAATCAGCTGATTCTAAACATGTTGCATCCAATGCGAACGAGAAAAACGCTTCACCAAACAACGAAACAAGTACAAAAGAAGACAAAAATGATATTGATTTTGAGTCTAGGAGTAAACGCAGTATCAGTTTTACTGGTAAATATTTTTTTTATCATCTCTTCTCTAAATTGATATTACAGATGATGAGGATGAAATAATCTGCATTGGCGGTTTGGGTGAAAGTACATCTTCAAGTTTTGGACGACGTCCAACTGGCTTCATATTCAAACGGATGGCAATGAGTGACCTCGAGTCAGATTCTGACAATAGTTGTGATCATAACGAAGGCGAAAAGACAATCAACGAAGCAGCCGATGATGAAGAAGAAAAAATAGAAGAGATCGTTGAAGAAGAAGAAGACACTTACAGCTACGCATATTTCATGAAGCAAATGATCAAACAGTTGCCTCTTCCTGTCATAATTCAAAAATATTTAAATTATGACAAGGATCTCAATTAACTGCGTAACTGCTGTCACTTCTTCTAACCAGACTTTATTAAATGTTGCTGCGACAGCGTTTGTTTCAATTTCTTGATAAGAATCAACACATTTCGCATTGCGGTATTAGTCCGCTTTAAATAACTTGGCGCAAAGAAGAACTTCGACCGCCTTCAAATAATAGCTGTTTATTTGTATTCTTAAATTATAGCCGAATATTAACTGTTTCAACGTTAGTCGAGTAATAAACCTTTTCGTTTGTTTACGAAAAAATGCGCTGTGTAACGGTGAAACATAACGGTTTTGTGATTCAACGCGCTGTAAATACGGATATTGTTGTCGAAATAAAAAGTTAAATGCATTCACTCACCGAAGAGCCGCGCGTGTTGCAACGAAAACGCAAACAGTGGAGTGAAGTTTGTCTCGTCTGCAAAACAAAATTTTTCAATTCAATATTGAAATAAACTTTTGTAAAAGTTTACTTTTGTGCGTTCGCGAAACACGCGAACAGACGGCGACAGCGGCGAGCGGCGGAAACCGCAACTCACTGCTAGCGAAAAGCGATTCAATCGAACAGTGGTTTGGACTCGAATCGAACTGATTTCAATCGACGAAAATGCCACAATTCAAAGGTACGTGATTTTCAAATGCATTTCTCTCGCCTCTAATCGGGCGCGTGTTCAGTGAAAGTGAAGTGGGGCAAAGAACTCTTCGATGGCATCGAGCTGAACACAGACGAAGAACCCATCGTTTTTAAGGCTCAACTTTTCGCTTTGACCGGCGTCAAAACCGATCGACAAAAAGTGATGTTTAAGGGAAAAGTGATTGGCGACGAGACGTGGATCAACGGTCTCAAAGATGTGAGTGAATGCGTTGATTCGAAAGCGTGGTGATTAAAAATGCTTTCTTCAGGGAGCGACCATATTGATGATGGGAACTGCCGACGAGTTGCCCGATGCACCGAAAGAAAAAATAGTTTTCATGGAAGATATGACTGAGAGTGAGTTGGCCAAAGCCATCCAATATCCGTCGGGATTAACTAATTTGGGAAATAGTTGCTATTTGAATGCAACTGTTCAGTGTTTAAGAACTGTACCCGAATTGAAAGAAGCTTTGAGAAAGTGAGTTATATTTCATTGAAAAAAAAATTGATTTTAATTTTGGTTTTAGATTCGAGGGTGGCTTAACTTCTGAAGGGCATATAGCTCCTGCTCAGACATTAACTGCTGCTCTCAGAGATCTTTATCAAAGCATGGACAAGAACTCGACAGTTACACCAATTATTCTTTTACAAGTTCTTCATTTAGCATTTCCAAGATTCGCAGAGAAAGGCGAAATGGGAACATTCTTGCAGCAAGATGCCAATGAATGTTGGACCGAATTAATGCGAATCCTTCAGCAAAAGTTAAAGCCCGAAACATCTGATAGTCAAACGCAAGCGAAGAAGCATAATAATTTTGTTGAACAATATTTCGGAGGCACTTTCGATGTGACAATGAAATGCTTTGAGGATGAAAATGAGAAGGAAACTCACTCAACTGAGGATTTTTTGCAGTTGAGTTGTTTTATATCACAAGATGTAAAATATTTGCAGTCGGGTTTAAGAGCTCGATTAACTGAAAACATCACAAAATATTCTCCCTCTTTGGGAAGAGATGCTCAATACGTAAAAACAAGTAAAATAAGCAGGTTACCAGCATACCTCACCATCCAATTTGTTCGATTTTATTATAAGGAACGAGAATCTGTCAACGCTAAAATACTTAAGGATATTAAATTCTCGATGATGTTAGATGTATTTGAATTGTGCACTGAAGAACTTCAACAAAAGTTGATTCCAATGCGAACATTGTTCAAAGAAGCCGAAGACAAAGCACTTCATGCCACAGAAAAAGATGGAAAAACTACTGGTGGAGATCAATTCAAAGCTGGAAACAAGCGTCGACTTCCTTATTCATTTCCTGATGATTTGGGCTCAAATAACAGTGGCTATTATGAACTTCAAGCCGTATTGACGCACAAAGGAAGATCGAGTTCAAGTGGACATTATGTTGCTTGGGTTAGACGAAAGGGAGATGAATGGTTCCAGTGTGATGACGACACTGTTACTCTGGTTTCATCCGAAGATATTCTAAAATTGTCTGGTGGTGGCGATTGGCATTGTGCATACGTTCTTCTCTACGGTCCTCGCGTGCTTGAAATTGACCAGGAAAACAGCAGTGAACAAACTTAATTTAATATTGTTAATATTAATAAAATAATTTTATTTGATATTTGTTGAGTACCGAGAATCATGACTAGAAACTTACATTCTCTATACAATTAGGGACAAAAAAAAATTTCGCCAGTTTAAAAGGATGTTGCTGACTTCACGCCATTGTGCTTTCCCCCTTAAAATGGCGAGACTGGCGAAATTTTTTGTCCCCAACTGTAAGTCTGCATCAGTGGTTGTGTCACTGCTGAGTAGCATATATTTTTTATTTGGCGCAATTTCTTTTCTTCAAACTTGTCTGTTACTAATTTGCAATTACAAACAATCTCGATTCAGAATCGTTCTTACACAGATGACAGCAAGCATTCTAAACTAATACATTCTAGCTTACGAATGATTTAAGTTATTTTTATCTCCAACATTTTCATTCAACTCGACAGACAAACGTCTCTTATGATTTATTTCCTCAAAATTGTGAATCTACAAAAGTTCATCAATTTTTTTTTTATTGATATTAACGTAATGTCATTAAAGCAGATAATCCATTACTAGAAAAATTGAATAAATTTATTATAAAAGGGTGTATCTTGCATGTGAATCATTGTTAGATAAACCTTTTATATTAAATTTATTCAATTACTGATCGACATGTGCAAAATGTATTTTGTCTAAATAGTTCGCCATATTTTTCAATACCTGCTGGATATGTTGTATTACGGATTTTAAAGTTTATTTAATTATAATGAGACAATATTTCTTAAATTATAAAAATTTTGAAGAATGAAAAATTTACAAATAAATTACGAGTATTATACATATGAACTTTAAACAGCTTGACGCTGTGTCCCAAATTCAATATTTTTTATTTTCCAACAATATTTTTTACACCTC
>NCKU01002878.1:0-17142 GCA_003675995.1 Dinothrombium tinctorium | reverse complement strand
TTATCGGTGTTTATTTCGGGCTCGCAATGGTCATGATTTATCCATCACTTTTTCCACAATATAATCAGAACTCTGAACAGCCATTAATAGCTGACAGTTTGAAACGTTTCATACACACTTGCGTTGAAACCTTGTATCCTTCAAATTCGTTGATTAATCGTCATTAGCACAATGGATGTGGTGTTGTATTCTGGTGTCAAATAAAATCTTTCAATTTATTGCTTTACATACAATAAACTTTCACAAAGAAACTTTAATAAACGAAACTTTCAATGAAAATTTTGTATGAAGTTGTTTTTGAAAGATTGGTTAATACAAAGTGCAGAGTGAGTAAATTATTTTCATTAATGGATGAAAAACGGAAGCTGTTTTGATTTAAAAAGCCAAAAATCTTGTTTTATCATTAGAAAAGTTATTATATGATGATTTATGAGCATGTGCAAATTAATTAGTTATTAAGATTAGGGATTAAAAATATTCGGAATTATCCTTATCGAAATAGTTTTTCGCCACTCGATGTTTAAATAAAGAGTTTTGACTTCACAAACATGAATTCACGAATGTCATTTCACAAATTCGTTTGACTAGTCACTTTTCTTATCCCGAATAAAGTCAAAATTTGATGTAACTATGTAAATTCTTTGAGAAATGAATTATTATAAAAAACAAAGACAAAGTTGAATTTTTGACGCACTTTTTTGACATATTTAATTAAAAATTTGGTTTCAAGAAAACCAGCAAATGCTGAGAAAAAAAATGAAAACACACCACTTCTTGATATAATACGTTGTTCAACATTTTTATGCAAAAAATCGCATCAATCTTTACTATCATTTAGCTTTATTTTTTAGAAATATAAACAGAGTTCAATTTATAAAAAAAAAAGATTTTTCTCTTCTCTATTATTACTTTGTCTTCATTTAAAACAAACAAAGTTAGCTTACAAACTTCGTTAAGTGTTACTGTCTTTTCTCCAAACAACAACATTTCCGAAGAGATCGCTCGATGCCAACAGACTCTCATCGAAATTAAAGCAAACATCGAGAACGGGAGCTGAATGCCCCTGTAGCTTAGATAAACGAAAATTGCGCATTTGATTATTGTAAAATTCAAAATCAGTGAATAAGTAAACATCTCCATCTTCACTGCCGCTCACGATACAAATCCCCTCTTTACTTATTGAAATTGGGCAAAAAACACTTCGAATCATAAGAGATCTGTTCTGATGTTTAACATTTAATGTTGCTATTAAATCAAGCCTCATTTGCGAATCAACAGCAAAAACCAACACTGCGTTAGGATACCTGTTAACCAATAAATATGAATTCCTTGTTTCTCTTTGAATCACTGTCTTCATGAATATGCTTGTTATGCAAGAACCTGCCATTAGATGAGACTTGGTTAATCGAAGTAATCGACCGCTGGGTAATTCAAAGAGGAAAGAAGAAACAAATCCGCGAGAATCGCCGATCCAAAGTATTCTACCGCTAGTGTCAAAGCATAGACATTGAACACAGCAATTTGTATTTGTTTTAAGAGAACCCCCTTTTACCACAATTCCTGTTGACACATTGATGACATGAATGTAACCTTTTCCATTGCCAATAACGATCATATTATTATTTATTGGCTGAAAAGCTGCTGTTATCACAGCTGAAAATGTTGGATCTCGGATAATTCGAAGACAGGCTCCTGAAGCAGTGTGCCATAGTCTAATTGTACAATCTAAGGAGCAGCTGACAATAAGGTCATTTGATAAAGACCATTCGAAATCTAAAACACCGTCAGTATGACCTTTGAGAATGTAAAGAACTGTTGCAGGCGGAGGTGTTAGTTGACAAATGGATAAAGTTCCATCTAAAGAACAGCAAGCCAATAACGATTTGTCGTTGTTCGCAAAATGAACTCTTGTCACTGCGTTTTTATGGTGGTCAAATATATGATGCATTCCTGTAAATGCATATTGCTCGTTTAATGGTGACTCCTTTGCTTCTAAGGTTTTCTCGACATCGAGGTCAATATTTAAATTTAATTGATTCGCAAAATCAGCGCTGAAATTTTGTATGTCCTCGGTTTGAACACGAGTCACACTTCGAACAGTTTTTCGGCTTCCTCTGAAAAGGAGAAAAGTGAAAAGTTCAATATGTCGTATTTGATATTGTTTAGTTACGTTTCAATTAAATGTCCATATTTTTGATTTAAAATGCTATTTCTAATTTTGAGATAATTTTTTCTGGCCACATTCGTCTCGTTTTGAGCCAATTCTCTGAAGAGCTGATTTCTCCGTCGCATGTAAAGTACGCCTAAATTTAAAATCAGAGCTGTTTATAAATCCTGTGTGAAAAGAGTGCAAAATGCTCACGAAAATTGCTCCATTTGTTGAAGCGGAATGAATTGTACTTTGCGTCCAACGAAAGGATTTGTTGCCACAACAAGTTGCGGTCGCCTCTCACCGAACCGGAATCGGTTGTCGACATCTGCCTTCGCTTTACTTACAATATTCGAGTTTTGTTGACAATTGGAGAATCGAGTTGAATTAAGCGAAGTGTGAAGCGACTTGAAACGTGCCGCTTCTAAATGTCGCCCCATTCGAGAAACAATTGCAAGCGTGCAATGCAACGGGCGATAGAACGTTATTCGTTCGAATTCAGACCTAAAATCTGCAATTCTGCAATCGAACAGAGAAGCGATCTTTGCGTCGAACGCGATGCGAGAGACAATAGAGATGACAGCAGCATCGAGTGTTGAGATTACGTGTTGTTAGATTCGAGAATTCGTTCGATTGTTGTGCTTTTCGCGAACGGCGAAAGAAAACGAACGAAAGTGAACCAAAGTGAGCCAAATACGGGAACAATCGTTTGAAATGAAGACAATCGCCTTTTCTTTTCTCATCGTGTGTTTACTGCACGCAACGCTCGCCGAAGAAACCAAAGCCGACAATGAGTCCGTCGAGGAAGAGGTTGAAGTGATTGCCGAACAGACAGAAGAGGAACGCAAAGCCGAACTTCTCTTTCAAACTGCGAACTCTATTCTGAATCAAACGCGGCCCGACAAACACCAGGCATACGTTCTGCTTTTGGAAGCGGCCGAATTGAACCACGCGAAAGCACAGGAAATCATAGGTCGCGCTGCTTTAATCGGCGATAATATGCCTGTCGATTTGAATTTGGCCCAAAAATGCTTTCAGAATTTGGCTTCGCGAGGAAATCCTGCTGCACAAATGGTAATGTGCTATGCACTTCGCCATTTTTGCTGAATGCTCTTTTATTACAGTATTTAGGTTTTATGCATGCAAGTGGTCTCGGAGTCGAACCGAACCCTGCAAAGGCTGTAATTTATTATACAGTCGCAGCAGCGGGAGGCAACAGACTAGCTCAGTTGGTGATGGGATACAGGTACTGGTCTGGAATTTCGGTAATGGCCAGTTGTGAAACTGCCTTAAGTTACTATCGAAAAGTGGCAAAGACTGTCGAAGAAGAGGTATCGTTTAGTGGAGGAACCGTTATACAGAGAGTTCGTTTGTTAGACGAAATCGAAAATCCAGGCTCTTTTTCTGGTGTTCTGGACGATGATTTGATACAATACTATCAGTTTCTTGCCGATAAAGGCGATGTCCAGGCGCAAGTTGGACTCGGTCAACTTCATTACCAAGGAGGAAGGGGTGTCGAGCAAGATCATCAACGTGCTTTGAATTACTTTATGCAAGCAGCAGACGCTGGTAACGCAAATGCAATGGCCTTCTTAGGAAAGGTTTGCGAAGTTGCCTCTTGATGAGACTGAAATACCTTTTCTTTTAGATGTATCTTGAAGGCAATTCCGCAGTTAAGCAAAATAATGAAACAGCTCTCAAGTATTTTGAAATGGCAGCTGAGAAGGGGAATTCTGTTGGTCAGAGTGGCTTGGGATTGATGTATTTATATGGAAAAGGAGTTCCAAAAGATTATTCAAAAGCATTCAAATATTTTACTCAAGCTGCTAACCAAGGATGGGTCGATGGTCAATTGCACTTAGGAATTATGTATTACAACGGTTTAGGAGTACCGCGTGATTATAAAACGGCGATCAAGTATTTTACAATGGCTTCACAATCGGGTCATGTCTTGGGATTCTACAATCTAGCAGAAATGCATGCTTCAGGAACTGGAACTCTTCGATCGTGTACCACAGCCGTTGAATTATTTAAAAACGTGGCTGAACGTGGTCATTGGGGAACTCTGTTAATGCAAGCTCACACAGATTATAAAGAAGGAAGGATTCTTGAAGCATTCATGAAATATAGTTTTATGGCAGAACTGGGATATGAAGTGGCACAAAGTAATACTGCGTTCATTCTTGATCGTCACGAAGTCGATATGTTGACAAAGAATGAGACGTTCTCTCGAGCACTTATGTATTGGGGAAGAGCCGCAGCCCAGGGATATTCTGTTGCTCGCGTCAAATTGGGCGATTACTATTATTATGGTTATGGTACAAAAGTAGATTATGACCTTGCTGCCGCACAATACAGAATGGCATCAGAACAACAGCACAATGCTCAAGCCTTGTTCAACTTAGGATACATGCACGAACGTGGACTTGGTTTGAAACAAGATTTTCATCTAGCTAAACGCTATTACGACATGGCGGCTGAATCAAATTCCGACGCCCAGGTGCCTGTTGCTTTAGCTAGGATTAAACTCTCAATCGTCTCATCATTAGTAGCATTACAACATTCAAAGGGAGAATTTTTAATTACTAATTTTAATTTGAAGAGGTTTTTCGGACCCGATTGGGATCTCTATTTGATGAGCGTTTTGGCAATTGTGTTAGGTTTAGTTGTGTACATAAGGAGGCTGCCTCAGCCTTAGTTATAATAGCTCTCTTAATTACTGTAAATAATTGTTAAATCTTTAAAAAAAAACTTAAATGTAAAATATCGATTTTTTGAGTCTCATCTCCTTGACAGTATTTCATGCACGCCTTTAAAGTATCCACTCTTGATGCAAAAAAAGTTAAAATTTTGCAGTGAAGTATGCTTTTCGTTATTGACCTTTTTGTCTTAAATAGCATATTTCTATCTCATTACTATTTTTTATTATCTTATTACTATTTTCTATCTATATTACTTATTTTAGTACATATTGAACAAGCATTCTGTTAAAGTTTCTTTTCAAAGAAGTACGGGAGCTTTTTTAAAAAGTACCTGTTTATCCGAAATATCTTCCATCGGAAAATTGAAATGTTTTCGTCATAAGTATTATTAAGTGGTAATGCTAACAACTATCAAATATTGCTTTAGCTGACTGAAAATTAAGCGAATGCATTCGCAGAGAGATTGATAATATCGGATTTTGGAGAAATATTGTCGCATTCCAAACTGTGACCAGTGTTATTTGGGTCGATGAATTTAGCGTAGTGGAAGGTTGTATAAATACAACGCAACGCGCAACACGACCCAAAACAAAACTTCGGACATTAGCTGTACTATCGATTCAAAATAAAATGTTTCGATAATCGAAAAGTGAGCTTAACTGCAAAGCACATCATGAATTAAACGTCTTGTTAAAGTTGCTTTGCAGTTAAGCTCACCTTCGATAATCGAAACATTTTATTTTGAAACGGAAGTACAAGTAAAGTAAAGCGCGCACTAGGAGCGCAACTCTCAACGCTCACGATACCTTAAATTATCAAATCATCTTAATTAGATGGAAGTGATAAAAATGAAATTAAAAAATGAAATGCGACTAATTGATTGATGAAAAGTATGAATGTAAGTAATAAAAAAGACGAAGGAAAAGCAGAACACGATTAATTAAGTAAAATATTCAAAACAATTGGTTATATATAAGAAATAGTCAAAACAAAGAGATGAGAAGTGTTTTGAGCTCCTATTCTCAGTGTCAGGACATTATGAATGACAAAGATGAAACAAGTTCTTTGGTGACGGACCGCATATTATTTTGCAGCGCGCAGGGAACCATTTCATGTCATCGCTCGGCAAGAGGCTGGATTTCCAGTTGATCGCTTGCTCACCGTCTTTAAGTTTATTTTAGGTTTTAGGTTATTAATTATGATACGCCAAATCGGATAATACATGTATTTTAAAATTTTCTAAAAGCGTTTTCGGAAAATCGGAATTTTTGGAAACTTCGAAAAATTTTAGTTGCAGAATAGACCCCAATTTCATTCGCTTATTCGATAGATACTCAATTGAGAGATTTTTAAAAGCATCAAAATTTTGATCTCCTTCTATAGGTTTTGCTCTATGAATTTTTGAAAATTGACCATTTTTCGAGGAATTTTTTCGGATACTTGGGAAACTTATATAGTGTTCGTTTAGCCCTCAAAAAATCTGTTTGATTGATTCGTATAAAAAGAGTCAAAAGAATAGACAAGAGGGGAAAAAGTTATTGCAGCAAGTTCTAAAATTTTCAAAAAAATTTACAACCTGTTTACACCGCAAGATGATAATTTTTGCAGATTCGTCATCTACGAATTTTTCTACATACCATAAAAAACTTCAGCAAGATTGGTCCAATCTCTCTAAACCCCAGAAAACTACTAAAAAAAGTTTGGGGGAAAAAATATGAAAATATATAAGAGAAATGCAATTTTTGATATTCATCTAATAAGATTCCGTTCATCAGTGACTTTCTTGATGATTTTAGAGAATCCTTTGAGTTTTGTAAATATGATCAAGCCTTCGAGGCTTTAGAGTAATTAAAACTTTTCTTATAGAATATAAAGTAAGTGGAAAAATTCACAATTTTTCTTACAAAAATGAATTTAATATTGTCATTCTTATCCACTTAAATCTAGAATTATTCACTTTATATTCCCTTTAATTTTTACAATTGAGCTTTTATATTAATTCTAAAACTTAAATTTTCTTCTCTTGAGCAAATATGAAGGTAAGAATTAAGAAATACTATATCTTTGCAGTTAATATTAATCTTTGTAAGTATTAAATCGGAGCCAAATCAGTCAATGAAAAAAGTGTATTTTCTAAAGTTCATTATGTAAATACTTCATAAAGCAAGGGTTAAATTTAAAAATTTAAAAAATATAAAAAGTATCGAAGAAACGTTTATTTTTTGAGAAACATTTTTTAATTTTGGGGAAAATAGAAACCAACTCGATTGTTTAATTCGCATTTGTGTTCATTGCAAATCACTTTCCAAGTTAAGTATCAATAAGTATAGTGTGTATACGTAGTACATCGTGTGTATAACATTCACAATCATACACTTTTGGAAAATCAAATTCCATTAAAAGCTTGTAATGAAGAAAATAGTGTTTTTAAATTAGAAATCTTAATTGAAACAATCAATCATTTAGTTAATTTTTGCCGAATGCTGACTTCATTTTAGTTGATTTCTGCAAAACAAGTTTGAAAGTTTAATGATATGAATAGTTTTATGAATTTCATTAAATCTCACTTAATAATTATACAATATGATTAAATTATTGCATGAATAGTTATCATAAGAATTAAGATAAAAATTGTTACTTTTACTTGAATATTCATGCTTAAATTCATATTGATGCTTCTTATCGCACACATCTCTATAAATCGAGAGTAATTGTCGCGTAGATCTCAACACTTTCTCGTCATTTGCTTCGTTAAAATAGATTTCGAGCTCGAGTTTAGCGACGATCGCTTTCAGATACAAGCAGTATCTAGTCGCGCGTTGAAGGATATGACTCTGAAAGCGAGATTTGGCGATTAAACTCAGAGTGTGTGATTCGGAATGAGGCGAACCTGTGTGGCTTTGTATTTCGAACCGGGAACCATTTGATTAATGCATGCCATGAGACCAAGGATTCGATTGTGTCGAGTTCTGTGAGATAGAAGCGAGTGAGACGAGAAACCGTCTCGCGCAAAACTCACCTTTCTTTGATTCGATGCTTCATTTTTCGCAATTCGCTTTTCTGAGTATTCGACACCATTTGACGGCATTTGAATCGTGATTCGCGCGCTCTGCGCTTTCAAAGCGACAAATAGCCGCGTTCGGCGCGACACCTCTTGCCGAGGGACCGTTCGCCAATTCCAGCGTCTGAGTTCTCGAATCGGCCGTCGAGTGTTCGCGTTTTATACCTTTTTCGCTCTGAGCTCGAATGGAAAGCATCGACAAACAGTGCACAGAACTCAAACACAGGTACGACGAGTGTTTCAACACATGGTTCTCGGAGAAGTTTCTCAACGGCAACCATCACGACACTTGTCAGCCGTTGTTTCTCGTCTATCAGCAATGCGTCAAAGAAGCGATCAAACGGCGAAAAATCGACATTTCCGAAGTTGAAAAGCGCGTTTTAGGCACTGAAATGGAGCCGGGCTTTGAGTCGAAGTGTGATGATAAGAATAGAGCAAAAAACTAGCGACTCTTTCACGCTTTTCTCTTTTTTATTTCACTTTTAAAAATGTGTGCTTTTCACAAATAAATGAAAATGAGTTTAAGATAAGAAAAGTGGGGCGCTGAGCGCTAATCTTCAGCCTTTTCTGGTGGAGGACCACACGGTTGAAGCATTTTCTCCATCAGATTGAATTTTACCCTCGCTTTGCACTCATTTGTCGCGATCGCGAAATAATTGAACAGATCGTAGTGCCCGAGATACGAGCACAAGCTATCTCGGTGCTGGTTTACGAGCCATTCGTATTTAGTGGTGTCCGCGTGACCTGTTCGAAAGCAAAAGAGGTGAGCGCGGATCGAGAGAGGTGTGGGAATACCTGTTCCGATATATTTGGACTGCAAATGTTCCAATTGACTGTGGATGTTGTACCGATCGCTCATTTTGCACTCGTGGTTCGTTCGCGCATTGCGATCGCTTCTCTCACTCAACTCGCTTTCTGGTTCCGCACTCGTTTCCCAAATTCGCCGAAGTGCCGCAACTCAAACGCTGTTTCTATCTTTGATTTGTTGCATAACTTTTGGAAAGCGACGATTCTGATGTTTAATCAGTTGCTTAAACTTGATGCATTCTTGGCGCCTCTCCAATTCACCAAAATTTATTTATTCGAGTATATTTAAAATAAAAACATTAAAGATAATTTTTGTTCTGCTTTAAACAGTTTTTCGTTTTCTTATAAGCTTGCTAAAACTTGTGCACATATTACATAGGTACAGATTATACATATGCAGAACGTATTTAAAAACTAATAACTGGTCTAAAATTGTGCTCGAATAGATTTTTTTTTCTCGCAGCAACTTGAATGCACAATTTTCAAAAACTTTTCATTGCTCACAATAAAGAAGATATGACATCGTCTTTTGTTTTGCTTCCATTTTAAATTTTGCTAATTGAAATCACGCTTAAAATAGCTCTTCCTCTAGCTGAATAAACTCAACATTTGAACGTGATTTTCTATTTGAAAGAATAAATTCGAGATAACAAGTTTTGGTGAGAAGCGAGAAAAGTAGCGATTTTTTTGCAAAAACATTTCAAAAGCAAATTATCAGTTGAAAAAGCGCACTTATTGAAGAAAGGCTCGTGAAAAGGTTTGAAAAAGTTTGAAAAGTGGACAATACTGAGAAGGACTTTGTAAAGAACTCGAAAGCTTCCTTATTTAAGGCTGCGTTGGATTATTTTCACAATAGAAAAGCTGAACAAAACAAGCGTATTTTCGGCATTCCGTTTTCGCTTTTTATGAAAGGAAGACATTAATTCTGATAAACGATAAAACGCCACGAATCAAATGTGTATCATTCTATCGTATGCCACCATTTGACAATTTCGTGCAAAAAGCAAGAAAGAAAAGGCAACGAGCGTCGAAATTATTGACATCGAAACGAGTGAAGCGAAGTAGAAAGCGATGGTTTCAAGCGAGCAACGTTCACCCACTTTGAGCAGCCCACTCGGATTCAGGTTTTTACAATTTGCAACGTGAGTGAAGGTCTATAACGGTCAAAATCAATAAGAATCGAGTGCTGAACGCAAAAAAGTGGACGAATCGCGTCAAAAATTTTCTATTTGCAAAAGAGTTATTTTTGAACGCAAAACACCGGAAACTTCGCCAAAATGCAACTTTTTCCAAAACGGAGAAGCACTTTTAAGCCGCGAAGCCTCATTCACAATCCCCATCTGACCGACGGTGTGATTTGGTTTCGATTCGAATGCGGAGAAAATTTTCGCTCTATTCTGGTTCGTGTATTGTTTAAGCAGAAAGTTTGGCGAGCAAAAAAGTAATTTTCGAAAGCAATGAAATGTTGGAAAGGAAAGAGTAGAGATAAGTAGTAATAGTGTGGAAATTGAATAACAGTAGGAATCTAGCATCATTAATCTCACTTATGCTCTAATCGGTAACCGTATGTTTTTGCATACATTACATTTGTTTGCTGAACTCGAAACAAATGCGAGGAGCAACTTGACTGCAGAAAAGTGAATAAAGCTCTCGTTTATGAAAACGGCACCATCGAATAGAAAATCATTTTAGGTGGCTGTCGGACCCACGCTCGGACGTACCGTTCGCTGTCGTTTCCGTTCTCGAAATGAGTCCGAAAAACGAGAATGCGATGAATAAAACTGCATTCGAGCGAAAAGAAAAAGTCATTTTTCATTCGCAATTGTATTTGATGACATCGGACACAAAATTTTCCCCACTTTCACGCCCGTGTCGAAAAGAAATGCAAATAAAAGCCTGAGTCTCGATAGGTCCCCTTCCATCATCAAACCCATTGTTTCTCATTTATTCCCTTTCTTCTCGCTTTCAGCGAAGAAAACGCTCGTATTTCATATAAGCACAATATTGAGATGAATGGTTCGCCGTTGCGTTTCGGTGAGCGAAACGAAGGTTTGCATAAAGAGCGAGCAGAGCGCGAACCAACTTCTGGGCTCCAAAAGCTTGCGAACCCAAAAAATGGTTTTTCGGCGTCAGAAAAAGCGGCGATATTATGTTGCAGTTTAACGCTAGTTTGCAGCGAGCAAAATTTGCGATATATGCGAACCATTGTGAATAGATTTGAGGTGTAAGCGTCAAACAGTGGTCGTTGTATTGCAGCCGCAGGCGAAGACAGCATCAATTACACGCAAGCTTTACTTTGACATACAATCCGAAGGCATTCACACCTGCAGCAGACTGCATGTCTCCTTCTTCTTCACCCTTAATGTCTCCCTACAAAACAACAACGTTTTAAAAATTCGCCCCTTTGTCCGCACCAAGTAACAAAACGCCCCTTCTCAGCGGACACCGCCAATGGCTCCTTCAATGGCCTCTGCCGCAAGAAATAACTTTCCATGTTCAATAATCATTAAAATAATTGACAGAAACAATAGCAGCCGGGGACCTATATGTGCAAGCTCGCGATTAAATTGTCGGTCGCATTTAGCGGCGGTGAAGAATTAACACTTCGCTTTACCCAACATCGCTTTCCACACTTTGAACACAATAGAAAACATGCGATTACAATCCCTAGCTTTACTATGGAGAATAGTGATCGACAATACGTTTGGGATTAAGCGAGGCACGGCAAAACCGTTAATTGGACCCCTAATGCAGAGACCACCCATATTTTCGCTTAAAACTCATTGTAATTTTCGACTAAAATTGGTTGTTTGAATTTCATCGCCTCCTCAACGAAAGAGTTGGGATACTTGTGTTTCAAGAATGCCACTTTAACAACTTAACACAACAACGCATTATACAATTTTAATCCGAACTCGAAATGCCAGAACACTTTTCGAATTACGTTCGAGGCTAATCATTCGTCGAATTTCGCAATTCATTTCACTCGTTCTTCGATTTTTTCTGTTTATCTTTGATCGAATAAGACAAAATTATCAACAAAAAATAGCAAAAAAATGCTAAATAAACATCCTTTTACCTAATAAAAATTCTTTATTTATATCTAAAAAATTTTCGATTGCTCCGTTGGCGAACTCGTTCGGCAGAGAAAATTTCCGTTCAAAAACTCATAACGAGAGCGAATTATCGCAAAAGAGTGGCTTAAAACAATGTTCAACAGATAAAAAAATTTTTTCAATATGCGAAACATTTTAAAATCAAATGACTAGCGAAATCGAATGGTTTTTTTTAAAAAATTATGTTTATTTATAAAAGCAATGCGATAAATAGATTAACGAAACAAGTTTTCGATAATTGAACACTTCAATGTTTTTAATTATTATTGAGAGCATTGATCAGCTTGATTTAGCAAATTGAAATGGTCTTTGTGAAGGTTGTAAGTAAAACGCAATTAATAAAAATTTTTAATGCCATTGTTTTTCTATCTTATTTTATTATTTCTTCTTTTTTGAAATAAGTTTCCAAACACAGTATTCTACTTTATAATTTTTAATAAAATTAAATAAAAATGTAATTGTTACAATCAAGCACATAAAAGTTTTTGCTTTTGATTGCAAATCGATGAAAATTGTATGGAGTAAAATTGTTAACAGGTGCTAAGTGTGTAGCTTTGAAATGCGGTTGCTTTAAAAATTTAAATTCTAAATAAATTGAAAAGATTAATTATTAAGAAAGCGTCTATCCGACAATGCAAATAAATGTTAGAAAAAAGCTTAACAAATCGATTCGATTTTTTAAACTCTGAAGCTAAAGTTCATCATATTTCACTTTAATTCGAAAATAACTTCATTTGCTTCAATTGAACTTAAAAAAAACATTTTGTTTTGAATTGAAAATTTAATTGACGTTTTTCAACTGAATAAAACAATAAATGCAACGCTTCGAAGTGTTAAATAATGCAAATTTAACTGAAAACTTCAATTATACACTTTGCACAAGTTTGATATTAATTAATAGAGAATCGCTTTGACTAAAATACTGTCTAGCAAAACATAAAAGATGTTTGAATAATTGTGCGAAGTTTAGAAACGAGGCGTGTGTTAATTGCAGTGTTTGCAGAAACGAGAGGATTGAGAAACGATCAGTCGAAGGTAAAAATTTTGAGCATTTGTGAAAGCGCATAATAAAAGCCAAATGCTGCGTAGAGTGCAGTTATAAAGTTATTCGCGTTGGCTATTTTTATTTATGACTTTTTAGCGCAACATTCGCCCAAATAAAGCTTCTCTGTATTCTCCGTAATCGAAAGCATAAAAAATGTTATTTTAGAGGCTTATCGAAAGTGAATTCTAGCGAATTCGAGTCTCTGCGAAAGTAAAAACTCGCGCTTACTGTGATCGCGGCAAGATTCTCGAAATTCAAACTTTTACGACTTTTCATTTCGCGGAGCCGTTTCATTGTAATATTTATGGAGAAAGTGATTCAATCGATTGTCACCGAAAATTAGAAGTTATGTAAGCGTTGAGCAGATAAAAGCAGATAAACAGCGAAAACAATGAATTTTGTTTCAAACATTCATCTAATGTATAGGACATGAGTTAATAACGCGGTGGATGAATCGCAGAGAAGCAGAGATCAGGGCAACAATGTCAATCAACACTGAGCATCTCTTGTATTGTCATTGCTGCTTCCGTAATGCTTTGCAAGCATTTATTCCTCTTTACATTCGAGATGCTCGCAAAGAACTCATTTATTGTGCTTTTGTTGTCACCAATGTTTGCTTTCAAATTTGCTTCTTGTCGGCTATAAGTTAGAAGTAAGAGGCTGGCGAAGTTGGTCTAAACAACCGCTCTTTCGCATAATGCTTTCAATTCAGCGTCAAAAGTAAACGCGCACACGACGAGAAGATTTAATAAGCGTCAATTAAGTGATGTTTGTTTTGTGGCCGAAAGCAACGCACGAAAAACAATCAAATTTTATGAGTGAGGAGAGAGTGTGAATAAGTGAGGGGCTTAAGGCCGCTCATTGAATGCCACTATAATACGTGTTTCCGAACGCCGAAGCAGCGAAGAACTGATTACTGTTCGATCAGTTCTGCTCGTGACACCGCTGCTGCGACGCGTTCGGTTTTGTGCAGTGGTTAAAGTGAATTAAGCTAATTCCTAAAACAGGTAATCGCTTTTCTCGAAGCCATTACCGCGAAATGCGTTCGATGCAAAAAGCAATACAAACACAGAAGAACAATATTTATAAATAAGTGTTGCGGTAGAAAAGCTTAGAGTGCGATCGAAGCCGGCGACTGTCGAAGAATGGCTTTTGATGTCGATTGATGTCAAATGCATTGAAATCACGGAAGAACGCTTTAATAGACAATGAAAAAAGAAACACTCTCAATTACATCGTTGAGTTCACTTTGTTTCGTTTTTCGCCAATATTCGACATGTTTTTGTATCTAATGTAAAAACCAATGGCAACGAATTCTGCGAACACATCCGTTCCGTGAGCGAAAATGATTGACCACCGCAATCGACGGCACACAATGCTCTTTGCAGCTCACAAAGGCGACATTGTTTTCAGTAATGCATTGTGTTCGTTGTCGCACTCGCCTTTCGCTGTTCTTGGCGACGTTTATTGATTGATTGCGATTAATAATGGAGCAGAATTTCATTGAATTTGCAAATAAAAAAGTGCCGCTTTCGCTCAGTCGTTCTCAAATTAACGCACATTGCAAACACTTGGACACTGCTTCCAATCGGTTGCAATGCGGAACGCTTCGCTCGGATCTTCTTCACCTTAGCTGACCATTAGACGGCCGTCGACTTTAAACAGGTGTGTGTTGCTGACTGGGCAGCGGCGCGTACACAGCTTGCAGAGTGCAGCAGATCCCAAGCAGTGAGCAAAGGCCACACACACGTGTGCACATCTCCAGGTGTGGGAATATTACTGGAATCGCATTCCTCATTTGCAGTCAAACACACTTTGTAAACGCTGGAATTTGGAAAGGTGCGAATATCCATTTCAACATAATGGCCACAAAGCGCCCCTTTGTCGCCCCATTTGTAATGCGATATTTGTCTAATTCCATTTGTAATGTCTTTTTTGCGACGTTTTGCGACGTTTCGCGCTTTGGAGAAGCGAGAAAAGAAGCCGCATTCCGCGGTCGCCGCGTTTATCCAATTTCAGGTCGATTTAACAAGTGTCTGACCCTTTATGTATTAATAAAGAGCAGAGATTTGATCCGCGTTCGCATCTCCCGTTTTAATCTCGTTTCGAGGCTAATAAAGACATGAATCATAGCCATGCATCGCAGTGGTCAATATGTTCTCGCATCGCTCGCATGGATCAGCGACGCTGGAATGTGCTGTCCGCACGAACCTATAACAGCGGCGCCCATCAATTGCAGAGCGAAGAGAGCGCTGACAACTTATTAAACAGCGAATGCCGCTGTCGCAAAATGATTCTTGAGTTTGTTCGCCACTTTTCGCTGATCACACTGTGATTCTTGTCACGTCGTTCACCGCGTTGTAATGTCGATTTGCTCGCAGAGCACAGCATTGCCACTCTTTGCTAGATGACCACAACTGCGTTTTGCATTATCTCGCCTCGCATTTTCCTCTGATCTCATTACTGACACTGTTTCACAATAGAATGCTGCGCGCTATGCTCGTCTCCTTCGGTCCGCTGCCATAGCATCGCTCGCATCCATAGCATCCATCACATCCGTCAGTGGTTCGCTTCACTTTCGCTTTCGTTTCACGACTTCTCAATTTATACTTCGTCAAAGTCAATTTCAAAAGCTCCCAACTTTCTTTCAAACGTAACTTGTCAAAATCTATAAAAAGTTTGCGTCAAACAATGGTTGCAAATTTGTGACGGGTTATAGTTTAATGCAGCGCGCGTTTTATCAAACGCTGCCGAAATGTATTTTTTGCTGCGCGCAAGAATTGGCCAAAATTGAATTGCTTTAAGGATTATCGTTGCTGCCAATATTTATTGTGTCGCTTTACTCTCGTTTCCCACCAATTTAGCGATATGACTTTCATAAATCTGCGCTCGAGCCGAACTCTGCTCAATTTATGTATTCGTTGCAATCTGTGAAATTATAATAAAGAAAGCAGCGCTCACTTCTGTTTCGCCGAGTGCGAGAGCGCATTGTAATGCTCGTTCAGCTAAGGGTGCTTTGCGGTCGTATGTTTCGAGTCAATAGTGTTTTATTCGTCGAACATCATGAGCACTATTAAGCGAGAGCAGCGCGGGGCTCGCAATCCGTCACCTCGTTTTATGCGACCCGATCGCGATCTTTCGCTCGATATACACTTCTATTAAATTGAGTTTGCTTTGCGGCCGGCAAACAATCAATTTTCGGGGAGAATGCAAAACGCGTGCAATCGACAAGCAGATATCGAGCGCGAAGCGAGCTGCTCGTCGCAGTTCGCGGCATTTGCGGAGCAGCAAACAGCGAAATGCGTAATTAGACGCGTTTACAGTCTCAGAGAGCATTAAGATGTAAACTGTGCCTGCGAAGATTAAGCGATGCGAGAGAAAGGAGCGAAGTGAGAGATGAAAGTAAATTGTTTCCTTTCTCGTATTAAATCAGTTGTAGCGTGAAGTCGCGCAAATGGGTACAAACAGAGCCCATATTCCCCAAGGAACAATAAGAACAATGTTGTTGCTCGCAACTGTTATTAACTATTGTTCACTTTATTCCGTGTGAACGGAGAGCGAAAAGATTTTTGGCAAAGCGCTGCACAAAAACACATTGCCTTTGCGATCGAGAGCATTATTTAACGAAATGCTCATTAAGCAATTGAGAAGCGAAACGATAGTGAACGTGAATATGGACGAGGTGCAGATGTTTGCGTTTCTTGTTTGTTCCACTCTATTATATCAAATGAAATATTCAAACTTTGCATTTATGGGACATGAATAATAAAACGCTGCGCTCGGCTTCGACTACGCTTTACAGGCGACTATTATTAGCCATAATAATCGCTGACAGCGGACGAGCTTTATTTCGATCCATCTTTTTGTTCCGTTAAGCATACATATCGAAGCGAACGCACCTTCGCTCCTCTAATAACCTTTCATTTGGCTGCAAACCGCAAAAACTATTTTCATACAGCATTTTGCACGCCCCGTGCAACTGTCAACTTTTGCTACGGTTTGCGGGTGCTCCTCGCCTCTGATTACCTTCGTTTGCATATGCCATTTCAACTTAAACAAAATTGCTTCATTGCTTTCATTGTCTAGAACCCGCTTTTGAAAATCAAAATTAAACAATTACCTCAATCCTATTTTTCCATGTAATGCTTACCTTATTCATGTAGTTCCCACAATTTTCTCACAGCAGCTTACAGAGGATTTGATCAGATTTGAAAATATGTCGACAATATGCTTTCCTCAGTAATTTTGTAATACTGTAATTT
>NCKU01002877.1:0-17147 GCA_003675995.1 Dinothrombium tinctorium | reverse complement strand
TTTTTGTCTTTGAAGAATTCTCGAAAAGGCAGCGAATTATGAGCGCACACCTGATGCTTCCGAAGTCAGAAGAGATGCTTGAAAGCAGCGAAAGTTCCGTGCTAATTGACGAAAAAGGAACGCATAAAACTCGCTTGTTTCAATGTCTCAAAACCATCGCAGCAAATGAAGTCTACGATTGTTTTATTCGTTGCATTCGAAAAATGATGTTAGAAGTACCTCTCATACATAAAATGTTTGATTTCGAATCGATAATCGCCAATAAACTGATAAACGTTTACTTGTCGACTGCTCGGGATTTGCTCAATATTGAAACTCACATGAACTTTACTATCAGTGAAGTTGAGTTGTTTATCGCACACTTACCAAAAGAAAAATTTTATTTTTCAATTTTAATTTCATTTTGCGCCTTATTATATATTAATGTCGAGCTTACGTTGTGTAAATTCTATTTTAAATGACCATAATGAAACACTTACCATAAAGTCGAGGTTAATTAAAATTGTCGCGTAAATCTCGGCGCTATAACCACCTTTTGTGAATACACAAACGCTTTTGAACTCAGCGCACTCACTGGCATACTGTTCAAGCTTTCAAGTTCATTTCAAGCCTTGCTCTGAATAATACGAAACGTGGCTTAATAATCGGTTTTTAATTAGGTTCAAAATGCGCCATTTCTATAAGAATTTTCATCGCAATTAACTCAAACAAACTTGTATAATTAATTTACACCTTTTTCCTTCAGCCATAATCAGAGTTTTGAATTGAAATTTGCGATGTAAGCGTTGACTGCACTATCAAATGCAAAACAATTTGTGTTTGACTGCATATTCACAAATCGACTGCAAAAATGAGGATATAAAGAGGTTGCACTAAATTCAACACATAACATGAAATTTGATTGAACAAAGTGCAGCATTGCAAATAGAATTTCAAGCTTTTGATGTTTGGTTCAACATTGCTTTGTTTGCTTCAATGGCTTGTTTAAGCGAGAGGAACATCACTGAAAATGGAATCGCAGTAGCGAAATACGATAACACTTGTTGTTTGCTCAATGTGAATATTCCAAAACAAGAAGCTTTCAGTGTAGGCGTTTGCATGATTTCCATCAGTAACCCTATTTTTTCGATTTGTGCTTCAGAACTTGCACAGACAAAGTTTAAAATATTTGACAACTGAAAGTTAAGCTCCCATTCTTCATTGATCATTGTATCGATGAAGTGTGAGACCATAATAATGAGAACATTGCTAAGTATGAACGCAGACCACTTTGCAGTCAAAAAGAAAAAGGTGAATGTGTTATAGCTAGTGAAATGAACTAATCTCAGTGTAGCTTCAATGAAGAGAAGAGCGAAATAAATAAAAGGAAAAAGATTCAAACATTTATCTGCAGCAATCTTGGTTTTCATTGCAACGTGGCGCATTTCTTTAAATCGACGTATAATTTGCGATGGATCAGTTTTATGATTTTTCAACTCATTGTAAAACTTTGAGTGCATAGATCTGTTCATCGCTTGAATATTTGCATAAATGAACCAATAAAAAATCATCACCCAAGACACCCAAGCGTAAGTGTGTAAACTCATAAAGAATATATCGAGGAATACAATGAAATGATAATGTGGCTTTGCTGATGTTACGTTCAATTGCAGCCTTTTGATGTATTTAACTGTTCCTTCGTCAAACCAAAGCATACATCTTCGTCCGATTTCGACAAGTACAAAAATCAACATAAAAAGCGCATATTTTATCGCTTTGCGATTCAGCGACTCTCGATTTTCTTTGTTCGTCAAATTAAACGCTTCTTTTATGATTTCATTCGCGCTCTTTGAGATTGCTCTGAGCTTGAGGTGCATTACAATTGCGAATAACGACTGTAAAAAGAAGAGAACTGATCGAGTTGGGTTCTTACCACTCACAACCAAACTTGAATTCGAATATAAACGATATGTGTTCGTGATTATATTTAAAATCATCAATGTCCAACCCAAAATGATTTCATTGTAATTTGTTTCTAACAAAATTCCACCATTCAATATAAACACAAATTTGAAAAATTTCATTCCGGAACCGAACAAATATTTTCTATTTTTAAGTAAATTTTCTTTTGACGAGTTGAAAATTTTCCATTCGTTCCGAACATTTCGAATTTTCCACATTTTAATAGTCTTGCTTTGGTTAAAATTTTGTTCTTATTTTATCAATTAATCCTATCATTCAAATTTTAAGAATCGTTTATATTTTGCCACATTACTCTCTGTATCAATTTTGCTATGAGATTAATAATGAAAATGACAATTTTGATTAAATCGAATTAATTTTTTATCACTAATCCAAATATTTTTTCAAATTAAAACTTTATTCCTAACAGATTTGAACCACGTAGTAATTAAAAAAAAACAAACAAAAAAAAAACGAATTTGCAACAAGTGTTTGATGTTTGTCTGATCGGTTGCTAATATTAAAATAACAATAACACCCAATTTTGTTTTAAAGCATATTTCAAAACATTCATCCTGAGTTTTTGAATGTAACAAGAAAAAATTACTTTGTCTTCAAAAAACGATCGAAAATTGTAAATCCATTAAAAAAATTAAATGTAGAATTTTGTTTTTTAATATGAAAGTCCAATTAAATGAAATCATTTTAAAAGTACTTATAGCGTATAGATTCAATTTTATATTATATTCTTATACATGATCGATATTATAGTCTCTTGGATAAAATTCTTGAATATAGATTCAAAAACTAATATAAAGAAAATCTTCTTTCTAGAAGAAGCTAGGGTAAAGAGCTATATAATCAAAATTGGATAATATAAATCTTATTCATATATTTCAAGTCACTTTACATTGTATTAACTCTTTATAATTGCTTTTTTTGCAAAAATTGACACATTTATTTAACAATATAAAGAACACTGACTTTGAAGAAATGAATTAAACAACTTATTTTGTAACGTTTTAATTATATAAAATTTTGGCTGTTAAGTCTAAAGGTACGTTAATTTTGCGAAACACTGTTCCTCTAATCGTGGAAGCGTATATTCTAACAACTTTTTTTCAGATTTAAAAAGCTCTGAAATATTTTTCGTACTAAGGTTGTGTTTCACGTAATCAAAGCTAGCTGATTAATTAAATCAAGAAGAAGTTCTCACATCTTAATGATTAGACTTAGTACTTTCATGCATTTAAAAAATAAATTTATGTTTGCATTTATGGAAGAAAAAAATCAAATTTATGAAATAAAATATGCAAGAAAAAACTTAATTCCGACAACATAAGTGATTGTCAACTATCATTTAAACAAGTTTAGACAAGAAAAAAGTATCATTCAAGCTCACTGCAGTTTAAACATCAATTATTTAGAATCAGTGTGAATGTTTTTGAAATATAGCACAACTTTTTCACTTACAAGAAAGGGTCCCGAAGTGATTCTCACAGATTTTAGCGAAATTCAAAACATAAAAACTGCATGTAAAGTGAAGTATTTTGGTATAAAAATTTTATGCTCATTCATAACTAAGACCGAGATTTTTTCAGTCAAATATAGCAAAAATAAATACAAAGCCAATTCTTACCTTTACGTCCAGAACTCAACAGCTCGATTGGTAAAAGGCCCTTTCGGAATAAATTCATTCAATTAAAGTTAACGGTAAATATAATAAGTTATTATATGGCGTATTATTTTAGCAATTGTTATTTATAGTTATAAACATTTATAGTTATTAATAACTATTGCTAATATAATACGCATTTAGCAGAAAATCAAAGCTGAAGAAACAGAAAGCAATGGACAATGTCAGTATCGTCGAGAGTTCAAAATTTTTTAATTTTTTATGTTTATAAATAAGTCGATAAAATTGCAATTCATCAATCGGTAAGTGTTCATATGCAAGAAATGCTTGAGGTCTTTCAATTGGATCAGTGACAAAAAAATTAATGATTAACTTTTGTGAGTTTTATTCATCAACAATCTATTAAACTTACAAGGGAAGGTCAAGACATGTCCGATCGCTTTCTTAATAAATTATATATTTTAAAGGTCTTAATGAGTATAGTTCATCTGTGAAATATTACGTGCCCATACGCATATTTTCAAAAGTTATGAATTTTTTAAATTTTAAATTTCCCATAGTATATCATTATAGCAAAATTGTAATCTTTATGTTAAGAACTTTTTTATTCATTTATTAACTCTTTTTTTAAATAATTTTTCGATTATTGACGAAATTTTTTATTCAAACAACTTTTGATTATTAATTTTCATTTTTTAATTGTAAATGCATATCTTATAAAGACAAGCAATTTTTCAAATTGAAAAAATTAAAGCAACGATTTTCGAGAATAATTTTTGCTTTTTTATCATTTATTCAAAAAATTCATAGAAATAATAAAAAGTATTTCGAATAATTTTTTATCGATCTCTCTATAAAAGAACTAATTTAATGAAGTTCTTTTGTAGATAATGAACAACTTTTTCTCGATAATATTTTAAATTGGATTACAATTAGTAAATTTCATTCTGAAATGATTTTCATTTGAAAAGATAATTTCGTAAAAATTGAATCGTTTCATTACAATAAGGATATTTTTTGTAAAAAAGAATTTCAACAACAAAAAACAGTTTTTTTGAGTGCTGAAATCTTTGAATACGATATATCTTCATCGAATATTTAAAATACTTTTTTCAACTGCTTTTTTATCAAGTGTTTAGTAAAAAAGGGTGAATCAAAAACTTATCATGTAAATTTTAGAAAGTGAGCGGACAATGCTTGAAAGCAAATAATTTAAACTCTACTAAAATTACTAAATTACTAAATTGCATTGACTATATACGCAGAACATGAAAAGTTCTTACAAGATACGCTTTTTTAGCGCATTGTTTCGCACAATAAAACTTACTTTTAAAGCTGCTTATTAATCAATTCTTCGATCATGTATCGATGTAATTTTGAATGCCGTGTTCTCGAACACGCCAGGCTTATATTGAATTTGGACAATTTTAGCGATCGCGGAAATGAATGATCGCAGCGAATGAAGTTGAATATGTAAATTCGAATTTGCTTTGAGTCAGAAGCGATTCGTAAATTCACGGTTATTGTACTTTAGTGATGAAAAAACAAATGGAAATTATTTCGAAATGAAATCAAGTGGGAGAAACGTTTGAAAAGTAGTCGAAGTGAAATGTCTGAATTTAAACTGATAATTGAACTGAACTATGATAAAGTGGGAGATGAAAAGAATGTTTAAAATGCAAAAATAAGTGAAAAGAAGCAATGAAGAGACCAAAATTCAAATCGATATCGATTATCGATTTAAATTCCATTATAGCGTGAATTTTCATCAATTTTTTCTCGTCTTTGCTTCACGTAATCGATGCATTTATCATTCGCCAAAGTATCATTTAAATTCACAGTGCAAAACACATGTAAAGTGATTGGTTGAGTGTTTCGAGATTTTGCTTCAATTTCGGTGCATGAATTCAATTATTTGTGATGTGAAAAAAGAATGGAAAAAACAATGTGTCTACGTGTAAGAGTTTGAGAAATCGATTGCATAGCAAACAATGACTTACGTAAAACGAGGCATTCAGTTTTCGCTTTACCTGAAACTAAATCGAGTTTTGTTTTTCGCGTTCAATACTTGCGAATTTTTGTTCCTTTTTCGCTTCTTCTTCTTACGTAGGCTTCAAATACACGTTTAGATCGCAAATTTTAATTGAAAATATAAAATTATCTCGTCTCATTGATTTACAATCGTTGCATCCATTCAACCCTAAAATTGTAGCGTATAATTGCTTCACTTTGTTAGCCCTCTGAACCTTAAATTCGGTTCATCTCTCCTCTTCGCATCTTTTTATTTTGCACAAATATTTTTCTCTCTGAATTTTTTGTTTGCACAGAAAACGCATTCAAAATGAATTCGTGTTGCATTTGATTTGCATCTAGAAAATAAGTGAAATAAATACACATTTAAATTAAAATGCAAATACAATTATATATCAGTTTTCAGCATGCGCCCATCAGGTTACTCTTTCTACTTATTGCGGCCACTTAAACTTGTTGATTACTTTTCACCGCTTTTAATTGAACGGCCGGCTCTTTTGATGGGCCCGAAAAAAATCCATCAATTATGCGATATGAGAAGGCGTGAGGAATATGACTTCACTGTGAGCTTATACTGGTGCATACGCTTTAATATGCAAGCATTGGAATATGCCATTGGTACGGTGAAACAATTGCAGCACGCGCCTTCATTTGTACGCAGGCATTCATTTGTAATTAAATCAAATTTTCGCTGCGTTTACCTTTTTAGCGAAATTAAGTGTTAAATTGAACTTTTTAAGTGGATCCGCGCAAAAACAAAAGAAAGAGAAAAACAAAGCAGCGATCAACGAGCGAAAAATGTTTCCTTCCTTAATTGCCAGATTATTATAATTTTACCGCATTTTTAAAAAATTATTATACAAATCGCATACTTCACAATCAAATCCGTGTATTAATGTTATTTCCTATTCGATCTGTGAAAGGATAATGACAAAAAATTTTCTTCGCTAAAGTAGCGTTTTAGTTTTTACGCGCTGAGCATTTTTAATGAATTCGATAATAATTTCATTGATTCGCTAAAAGCAATGAATGAAAGAAAATAAGAGAGGAGTGAATTGCAAAGCGAACGAGCCAGAAATTACTATTTGCATTAGCTTTTCGTTAATTTTATTTTTCGTTTTTGAAAAATTGAAGTAAAATTTGTGAAAAATGTCGCAAAAAAAGAAGCGAAATTTTTAGTGAAAAGCAGAGAAAACAAAAAGTTTGAGAAGAAAAATGAAGCACAGCGGCGAACCGTTAAGCAACAAGCAAAGCATAATATTACGGCCAGTTTTCGGCTCATTACTCGAGGCCATAAAAATTTTACGATTGTAAAGGAGACGAGTGGAGAGCAGAAGAAGAAAGAGAAGAGGTGTGCTTCAAACAAGAACAAAAATATTGTACTGTTTAATTACATGTGTAGTATATGTATTACATATTGTTGTTTGCTGCACTCGCTTCATATAATAGCAGTTGCTTTCAAAACATGATTTTCGGTAACAAAAAGCTTTAATTCGTTTTTAACAGCATCTTTTGGCCCTGTTTTGTTATTTAAAATTGAATTAAAGAAGAAAGAGCGAGAAAAAAGAGCTGGTAGAAAAACAATTTCTTGATATGCCGATTTTGTGGCAGCTTTAATTACATTTTTATAATTAAAAAGACCGCATTGAATTTGAAGTGCGTTAAAGAAACGGACAATTTACGAGAAAAAGGATTTTGAAGCGAGAAGCGAGATAGCTGCAAAAGCAAAATCGAATATTTTGTGTTTTAAACATCGATGTTATGACAAAAAAAACGAGCAATAAAATTGATTTATTACCGCAATGATCGTGTATAAATTGAAACTTGAAACAAGTGAATCGATTGAAGTGTCATGATAAAATTGCGCATATTTTGCATAAAGAAAAAGTTTATGGCGTATGCATTTTGGTTTTCTCACTTATTACTAATTCAAAATACTCAAAATTTTTCTTTTTTACTCGTCGATCGCCTGTATTCCTCCTGATCGTTCGTTTGCGCTCAATTAAAAATTCAAATGCGAAGAAAATGCTGCGAGCACAGAGACGAGTAATTAAGTTTAGTAAAAGAAAAAATATTTTTTCGCTTCGTTTTACACGATAGCAAAACTTATTTGAACGCTTTTCTCAATAAATTTTTTCATTTTTTAAATCATAATTGTTTTTCTTTCGGTACTCTTTGTACACAATTTTGCACTTTGTTTTCTCTTATTTTAAGAACGAAGCAAATTGGAGAGCGAGAGACGAGGGCAAGAAAAAAATTATTAATAATTTATTGCGAAACAAAAAAAGTTGATAGTGAAAAATGATGCATTACTCAAGTTTGCGCTTCGATTGCTTTCGAGTCGATTATTGTTAACCTTTTAAATAATTTACCATTTTTTGGTATTTAAGCGAAAAATCTTTTTTCCAAACTTATCTCGATTTTATATTTATTTTTGTTTGCGCAAAATTATTTATTTTCTTGTTTGGTGAATTAAAAAAAGCCAAATGAACGGATATAGAAAAAAATATTTGCACAGGTAATTGCGAAAAATCGAATAAAAAACGAATGTTTGTGCGATGAAAGCATAAGAAAAATTAAAATTATGCAAGAACTTTAATAATAAGCCAGCTAGCGAAATCCGCGTTTTGCTTTTGAATTCTGCGAGTGTTCAAAGCATTCGTTTAAACACCTCGCCTCTCGTGATTTGCGTTTTGCAATCTCTTTTCTGCATTCGAAAATTCATTTTGTTTTCTAAAACAGTCACAATTATCTTAATTCAAGAGCAATTAAACGCAACAAATCGGAAAAAACGGAGCAAAAGGCTTTGAACTTGAAATTTTGCGGCTAAAAAAGCGCTACGCGCCGAAGCTAACTAAGCAAGAAGCGCTACGTGATCTTTCGCTAATGTCGTCGAAAAATAATAAAAAATAATAATCAGCTTTAAGGTATTATAAATTTTTGAACCAACATTAATTTCACTTTGAATTGTAAATTTCGATTATTCGCGAACACGCTTCGGCTGCTTCGTTCTTCAAATGAAAAAATTTAATTTCACTTTGTCAACTGTTTGCTTTGGTATAAAAAGTAAATAAATAGCTTTTTATTAAAAACGTGAGATTGTAAATAAGCGCTCATTTATTGAGCAATTTCGGCGAAAAATTATGAATTCAATTTTACTCTATTCATTATCATACTTTTTAATTGAGGTAACTGAGAGCGAAAAACTTACGTAAAAAAATTCTGTGTGAGAATATTTTTAATTAAATCATATTTCTTTTTGAAAGTTGCATTCGAAGCGCACAACATTCACTCAGACAGTTTGAAGGTAGTAAAAGAGAAGACGAGCGTAGAGCAAAATCGATTTAAGCAATTGATGTCAAGCAGTGAAATGTTTTTCGCAAACCGAAAAAGTTTTTCAAAAAAGTTTTTAGCTTCATTTATCGCATTTTAAAATCAGAAATGAATGAATGAATGAATGAATGAATGAAAATCATCTTTTTGATTAAGTCGACGCTGTATATTAAATCGCTTTTCTCTAATTTTTAAACTTGTTTAAAAAGCAAAAGGATAATCGAAAGCTAAATCAAAAAGAATTTTTCAGAGCAGCGCGCTCATCTCTTCTTTACTTCTCACACTCTCATTTCTCATTTCTCATCCTTTTTAGCTAAACAAAATTCTAGTTCTAATTTTATTTAGAAAATATCGAATTGGTTCTGGCTGCTTGTTTCTGTAATTGTTATTAATCGCTTTTGTTAGAGATAAGCGCTATTTTTGGTAAACGATGAAATAAATGAGAAAATTTTCGCGTTAAATGCGGCGATTTGTTACAATTGCTAAAAACGGTGGAGAACAAAGAGTGAAATGATTTTATCACTTTGAAAAGCTTAATAACAATAATAAGCTTAATATTGCGACGACCTAAATGTGTCCTCCACAATTATAATGCTTGTTAATTTTTTCGTGATTGTATTTGTTTAACGGTACGAATTTAGGCTATAAATGCAACATCCTTAAACACTTGTGTTCATAAATTCGATAAGCTTAACGCATTTTTATCATTTTCAAAATCAAAAACACAACTAAACAATTTTTTCTCGTAAAAGTTACGCTTCGAAACACGAAATGAGCTTTTTTGTTTTCCAAACACAATAAAAAATTTCTGTTTGTTTTTACAGTGATTACCGCAAAATTAATGATAAATTTACAATTAGCGAGCAGAAAGAAGGTCAACAAACCTCTTTCTGGGCAGGTGAAAAGAGAACGGACAAAAGCAATCGATGGTCGAAGTGAAAATTTTTTAAACAAATGAGTTCGACGGCTACTATTTTTGCCGCAATGATAATAATAATAATAGCAACAATCTATTTACCAGCATCGGTTTTTGCTTGCGAATACTCAATTTGAATAACTCAATGCACTCAAGTTTGTTTCGGCAAAAAAAGTTTTAAAACTTTTTTCGCTTGAGAATTTTGATTATTTCACTGCTTTTATTGTTGCCGCGAAAGAGAGAAAAAAAATGATAAAGAAAAGCGATATTTGAATATTGCTTTGAATTTCTCAAATCAAACAGAGGAAGATTACAGGGAGATTACATTACATTTGAAATAAGAGAAGAGTGAGCGCAAGAATTTGTGCGTTCGTGATGAAAGTGGTAAAAATTATGCAAAAATAATAATGTAAAAGTATAGAAAGTAAAAGAAGAGAAGTTCAAATTGAAAACGCACAACGAAGAGATAAATTAAAGCCGCAGACAACGAACGAACGCAGTTGAATCGCGTGAACGCACTACATATGTGCACGCAGAGAAGATTATTAAGTATCAATCACCACAATTTAATGTTTTCGTTTTTGCTTATTTTTTCTTCTTTATTTCTTGTTTCTTATGTAATTAAAATTAAGATTCACTTTTACTCTTTACAAATTGATTATTTCTCGAAGCAGTGTTTCAATGTTTGGGAAATGCATCTCTTCTCTTCTTTTTCATCTTTTCTGATCAAGTCTCTCGACTTCAAAGAGTTTAATGTGCGCTTAACTAGCGCAAGCCCTCAAACATGAACGTACACACACACACACACAAAAAAAATCATTTCGGAATGATTTGATTACTACAACGAGGACGGATTATGCAATGTCAAGAGAATGAGAGAGTAAGAAGAGAGAAAGAGACGCGGAATACAAGACACTGAAGACAGCGAAGAAGTAAAAGCGATGCTTTCCTCTAAAATGTCGATGCCCCTCGAAAAGTTCCAATAGAAAATGCATTGCACTCTCTCTCTCTCTCTCTCTCTCGCTTCACCTTCTCACTGCTCTCCCTAAGCTCTCTCGCTGCTCCTTTTGCTCTTTCAGCCATCCACTTGTCGCTCTCGTGTTTGATTTCAATTTACTTTTTCGCAGAAAAATACTGTCAAATGAAAAAGACATAAATTGTCGCAGTTTATCTCAGTTTATTGCCTGAGACTTATCTTTAGCATCTGATGTCGTTATTCCAATGGTTGGAGAGGAAAGCAAGCAAAAGAAAAGAAAAGAAAAATTAAGTTTGCGTAAATCTTTCGAAGCGAAAGAAAAAATTAATCAGCAAATTCGCTAATTGTAAAGTTGGTCCGTGAATGATTTATGTAATTTAAATCGAGAGCAATTTGTGAGATGATTTGATTCAAATTTAAGATGATTACGGTTAAACGCAAGCGGAGAGAATGCAGTGACGATAAAATCTCGAAAAAAAGCAGCTAAGGAGTGAGAATAGTTGCGCCTTGTCTTACGAAAACTTTTAAGGGTAACAAAAAATAATAAACAAATTTGTAACGCGCTTTTAAAGCATCTCGTTTAAGACACAAAACGTATAATTTAGGATCATTTCACTGTCAGATACAAGAATTTGATTTTGACAATGAATTTATAGTTTACATACGATAAAAGCATTGTTTAATCAGCGAGTGAGTTGTGTGCATTTTCGCTCTCTACTCTTTCTTCTTCTTTAGCTTACATTCAAGCGAATTCCTATTCTTTTCACTTAGCGAAAAAACGCTCTCACTTATGGCGAACAAAATGCAGCTCTTCAAAATTTTTACCTTTTTGTTTTGACAGTAAAAACCGAATGTATTTCTACTCTAACCTCGCAATCACTGCTTATCCGTTTTTTTTTTCTTCAGCCGAAAGGGAGGCATTGTACACGCCGAATTTTTGCGCACAGTTTTGTGTAACGTTTGAATACACAAAAACAAAACGGAAAAACTTAACAACGTGTAGTGGAGGAAGAGAACAAAAAATGATGAGAACAAATTATCAAATATTCCAACTATATATTCAAAGTTTTTTTTTCGATTGTACACTCGGCTTTGCGAAAAAATTTAAATTTTTTTTTCCCAAACCTTCCTCATTCTGACAAACTTTTTTCGGTGGCAATAAAACTTTGTTTTTATTTGCTTTAAATTCTTTTTCTCTACGAAAAAAATTTTCCAAATTACGTTGTCGGTAATTTCTCTACAAATTTTGAATGAAATACGTCGTTAACTTTTGTCAACGTGATCTTTTTTCTAACACCTTAAGAGTTTCGTTCATGTTTCTACGAATGTCTTCATTTTTTATGTTTTTTCTGTTGCACGAATTCTAGAGAAGCTTTTTCCTGTTTTTGTATTGAAAAAAATTTGTCTAAAACTTCACACAACCTAACGAACGGTAAAAAGCAATTAAAAACTTATCTCGTCAATCGGAAAAGAATTTAAATTACGTTCAACGAGTCGCAAGCTTTGCCAAAATTCTGATGCTTAAAATTCTTATTTTTCTTCGAAAAGCAGAAAACCTGCGATGCTAACAACCCTTTCAGCACATTTATCTAGTTAATTTCGCAATTTTTTTCTTCATTTTTGATTTCAAAGTCGCGTTTGATTTAAAATATTTGAAGTATTTTTATGTGTTTTACTTTTGCTTTTCAGAAGTCAAAATAACTTTAAAAGCAAATTTTTCACTTTCACTCGAATAAAATTTTTTAAAGCGTTTGAAAAACTCATTAAAAATTAATTTTTGCGCTCGCTTCACAATAAGAGATAAATGGAGGTAAGAAAAATTGCGAGTTGCGTTTAAAAATGTAATCAATTGATTAAGTAATTTAATTGCCGGAAAAGGTGTCGGCAAATGAAAATTTACATCATCAAACTTTTCTAAACGATCAATTCTTGTGAGAACAAAAATGAAAAATGGTTCGCTTTCGGTGTTCAGAAGTGAAATTCGTCATTTATATAATATTAGAATTAGCGTACAAATAACGCTAATTGTGGAAAGAGAAAAAAATAGAGAAAAACGTAAGTAAAGAAATGAAACACAAGAAAGAAAAATGGGAGAGCGTTTTTCATATTTTTATTCACATTTTAAGCACGCCATCAATTTGAAAGAGCAGGAAGGTAAAAAAAACGCTTATTATATGTTGATTTAAGTAAAAATGTAGGCCGTGAAAAATAAAATTTTATTTTGTCTCAAAGTCAAGTTTAATTAATATCAAATTTGAGGAATCGAGATAAGTGAGCCATATTCAAACTTTTTCACTCAAGCCTGTTTTTTGATTAATATGTTTCGTTTTAATTTCGTTTTAAATGCATATTAAGTTCTATTTTTTGCATTCACTTGTGCCTTTTAAATAAACGCGAACACGAGTTCACTAATATTATCGCATAAAGTGTGCTTTCGTTCGCGTTGAATTTTAATGCAACTCACACGATGCTTAAAATGCATCAGCAATTTATGGCAATTTGAGAGTTAACATGAGCTGTTGTATTCAAACATAAAATGCGAACAGATAGCGAAGAAGCTAAGTAAAACACTAACTCGCTAGAAGAGGTATTGCAACGCGAAAGTTTTACTAAATTTAAAATAAAAATGGGTTTTGCTCATCACAAAAGCAGTTATGCATATTAAGTATGCAGATCGAATTTTGGGAGAAGTGAAATTGTTCTTCAATAGCAACGAGAATCGGATTGCCTTTAGCGCTCAAAGTCAACATCGAGCAACGTGTATAACGGATGCGTGACGCGCGGAAAATCTCACGGTTACTTATTCACGCGTAACTTCTTCCCGCGTGTATTTCTTACTCTCTACCCTCGAAGAAAAGTGTTATTGTTGCTTTTATCCGTAATTTATTCGCATCAAATTACTTAGAATCAAGTGTTTAGCGTTAAATTGAGTTATGCAAAAATTTTCATTCTTCACGATATAAATGAACGCTAAAAATAAAAATGATCGCACACGAAGATTAGCTGAAAAAGTTTGAATTGAAAACGAATTAAAATGATAATCAAAGAAGTGGAAGTTGGGCGCGCAAGAAAGTTCGATGAGCGGTAAAAGCTGACACTTCAGAAAATTGCGAAATGAAGTGTTCACGTCTCAATAATGTGTACGCATTTCATACGATGTGCTCGAAAATTAATTACTTCGGTGCATTTTGACAGGTGTAATATTTGTTCATAAATAAATCGCTTCTTGTCGCTTAAGTGCGGCCTGCGCTAAATAGGTACGGTGTAAACAGCTGAGCAGTTAAAGCTGACAATTAAGAATGTGATAAAGTGCGGCTCGAAGAGAAGGGCATCGCGATTGTTGCCGCTTCTAAGAGCCAGATACTAAGCGAAACGCATTTGTCATTTTGAAGAGAAACACTTTTTTGTTTGCGCAAAAAAAAGCGCCAATTTTTTAGCTTGGCCGCAAAAAATTAAACAACTATCTATAAATAAATTACAAAATGTATCTTCAATCAGTTTTTTTTTCTTCACCGGTAAATCATTTCAATTGAAACGCATTCATAAATCAGTCTGTATTTAATCGAGGTGTAGAGCAACTTTTTTCGCCCCACCTCGTCTCTCAAAAGTTTAGCTTTTCAATTCAAATGTTTGTTTCGTTTCTAAGTCTCAAATAAATTTCTCGAAATTAGATAAAGGAGAAAAGTATTCGCAAAATACAATTGTGAGCGAGTAAAAACGCAATGAAAATATCTGCCGATTTTTCTTAAAATGCGCGTGAAAATTGTTTCTACGAAAGAAAAGCAATACGCGAAGGTATGTCAAAAGGAGTGAGAAGCTATGTCCGTGCACCAGCTTTTTTAAAGGCATAATATACACCTCAAACAGCGAAATTAGTGCATAATTAGTTTCAATGCGAAGTGGATGGAAACAATGTTAACGACAGAAGAAATATTATGTTAGACAACAATTAAATAATTTAGCGAGCGTAGCAACATTGCTAAACCAATTACGCTTTTGGAAGAAAGCATTGAGTTGAGAGAGAGGGAGAGAGGGAAAAGTGAGCGAGGAGAGGAGAAGATGGGTAGCAGAGTCTACTTTGACCTGTCTTCTTAAAAGAATATTCGCGTGTAATTATAAGTTTTGGCGCGCAACTTTTCTCTTCTCTGAACAAAAATTAACATAAATTATTTGCCTTTTAGAATATTTGTAAACGATGCGTTCAAGCGTTGAGCGGCATCAGTTTGTTAAATATGAAGCTGCACTTTTCTGCTGTCAATCTAATTGTAGAGCAATTGCATCACACAATTGGCTCTTTAACAACCAGCGAATGCTAGACGCTGAGCTCGAGCAGCGAGCGTACGCACGAAGTGTTTGAGTAGGGCAAATAAAGACAAACAGTTTCCAATTTCTCCCCTGCAATATATTATGCAATGAGTTCGCTATATTATTACATACTCCATCATTATATGTATCGCAATTTTTCGCTATTTTTCAAATATTTTCCCTTCTCGCTTCTTTCTTCTTGACAACGAACAAATCGTTGCTCGCTCGCTTGAATAATGATCAGCTTTAAATTTCTTTTCAATTCAATTCGCACTCGTAAATTTCAATTTCACTCATCTCTCGCGAAACAAAACATGAAAAATAATTGCAGCGAAAAACATAAATAAATAAAAATGAAATAAGCTCAAAAATTCACCGTTAACTGATTAGCTAGCAAAGCGTACGCTGATCGCCAACATTTTGTTTAGAGTAAAAATGGTAATTAAATGTTTGTTTAGAGCTTCATATCACCGTGTTAGTCTCTAACGAGCGGCGAGTTTTTTCGCTGCGCAACCATCGAAATTCAGTGTTCGCCGAGCGAACGGCACGATTAGACATTTTCTTTGCTTGACGCAAGAGGAAAAGAAGCGTTTCGGCTTCTAAGGATCGAAATGAGCGTACGTTTAATTTTTCACGAAAATCAATACATGACAAGTTGGCGAACACTTTGAAGCGCACATCGCAGAGGGGCGAAAAGGGCAATTAATGCCGCCCCGTATAGCGTGGTGTGCAATTAAGCTTTACTATTTAAAGAAGCCGTATGAAAATCGCAAAACTTGCTTCCTCTTTCGAAATAATTAATGAATCAAACAAAGTATGAAATTAATTTTCCATGTTTTTCTTCGTTTTAAAACTTTTGCTTTGCGAACTCAAAGCCACTCGCAAGCGGAGAATTGCGAGCGGAGGTCGCGCCGCTCACTCTTGCCATTCTTAGAGCACGTACGCTAGCAATCACACGTACCCGCACAGGAAATAAGCGTCGCGTGAATTATCTAACTTTAATACATGGTTAAAATGCTCTTGTAACAAGAGTACGGTGAGCAAAAAGCGAAAGCAATGCAAAACGTCGTTTAAGGCAGTCTGCAATTAGCAATCATTTGTACATTTGTAAAAAGAAAAAAGCAGAAATGATGGTTCCTAATTTGTCGAGCGTCGTCTCCCTTTTTCATGTCAGCTTCGGGCGAACAGATGCACTGATTTTTATTGTTTATGAATCTTGGTTCGCAGTTGTTATAATAAGAAATGAATTCTTCTTAAGAAAGGAAGAGGAGCGAAATTAAATGTATTATGCAAAACAGTGTGCAGCACAGCATGGTGTTTAGGCTTCAAATATTTAAATTGTCTACTCGCAATTAATGAATTGCTCGATTTATTAGTACTTTCACTTCTCGTTTTCCATTTCATCTCGTCTATTTGAGAAGTCGATTAAGAGCCTCGATGCTCGCAAAAACTTATGCAGCCGCTTTTAATTTTTGCATGAAATTACGTATATTTCAAGTTCACTAGCAGTGAAATTGTTTCATTCACCGCTAAGATTTTAATTTGAATCCAATTACAGAGTTATTAGGTGCAAAAACCTCATCAATTGCTTTTATTGTATACATTTTAATGTTGGTGACCACTGCGTAAAACGGGCGAAGCTCGTAAACGTAAAAATGCAAATAAAAACGCGCCGTGCAGCTACGAGTGGTGGCAGCGAGCGGAGGCAGAGAGGACGACTACGACAATTTAGCCCAGCTTCGATCACGTATATGAAAGCAGTTTTTGAAATTAACTTTCGCAATGGCGAAATAAAATGTAGTCAATTTCTAAATTACACTTAATAGCGTAACACATGTTTCAAGTGCTTTTCTTACTTTTCGGTACAGCTGTATAATGCTTGAAGAAGAAGCGCACACTGCCGCAGAAGCTAATAAATTTGCTCGCAGCAGCGAGAGTACAATGAAACCTATGATTGCGCAGCGAAACGAGAAACGCAAAAAGAGAGAGAAAATATTCACTTTAATAAC
>NCKU01002876.1:0-17150 GCA_003675995.1 Dinothrombium tinctorium | reverse complement strand
ATTGAGCGTCTCGTAAAAGTTGCTTTGCAGTTAAGCTCACTTTCGATAATCGAAACATTTTATTTTGAATAGGGAGTACAATGATGTGTATAATTAGCTTTGTAATTTTACCGATGGTCATTGTAAATGGAGGAGAAATTTTTTAAAGCAAAGAGCGCTTTTGTCAAATTATTTTTGTCTTGGCTCTTGAATAAAGCTGATCTGTCACTTTTAGGAAAGAATAAGAGAGTAAAATCACAAATATTCTGAAAATACTGATTAGCATATATTAGTGTAATAACAACAGGGAAAAAAAATTATTTTTGACCGAAATTCGCTAGAAAAACTCACCTTTTATCGCCGAAAAACACATTTTTACATTAAGTTTACGTGATTTTAAAAGCAAGAAAAAAGTTGTGTAATATGAAATACTTTGCAATTTTTTACCAGACTTTATAGCTTTTTATCTTAAAAAATTTCAACTGGGTCATTTTAATAAATGCTCAAATGTTTTAATGAAACTTTTGTAGATTACTTTAAGATAATCTTAAGAGGCGAAGGTTTATTATCACTTAACTTTCAATTTCAAACTTTGCCTGCGAAAATAATTATAAATGCAAAAATAAAAATATAAAAAATTAATTAAACAATTGTAATTAGCTTAGCAAGCATAATTTAATTCAACTTATCTTTTCGTACATTTCATGATAATCATTTTTTAAACATTTTAGTAAATATTTTGAATGGACATTAAAGGAGCACAAAACAAAAACTTTCGCACTTTATGAGAACGCACATCAAAATAATTTAAAATAATTAAGCTTCTCGTTTAATTATAATTAATTAAAGAAAAAAATTACTGAGCAAAAAGACGACTCATTAACATCTCAATCGTCCGTATTGACCTTTTCGTCGTTGGTAGCCTCTTTTTGCTTCGACTTTAAATGCATTTTACCGACGCTCGACGTGCGTTTACAAGCGCTGACCATTTCGGTCGCCACTTCGTGATCTCTGGTTTGCGGCAATCGAAAACTTTGCGACGTTTTACGGCGCGCCATCACTGATGTTTGTTGATCTGAAACATTGACTGCAGTATCTTCGCTACCTGTGGTCGACATCGCGACTAACATACCAAATGCAACAAAACGCAAACATCGCTAGAGTCGATATCACTGCACTTAACAACGGAATATACACATTGCGTCTGTTATTTGTGCTTTTGACATGCGAATGAATTTTTCGAAAATCATTTTACTTTTTTTTCAAATGGAACATAATTTCCTGAAATAATTTATTCATCGAAATCAAATTTTATGGGATAAAAGGCGAGAAATTGCTTTCTAAAATAAACATGTTCAACGCGAAAGCTTTTCGCACGAATCGATAACATGCACACTACTCTTCATTTCATAAGCTATTCTCTGAATTTTATTTTTACTCGTTTCAATCAATTCGTTTTCTTGTTTCAATTGTTTTTTTCTTTGAATTGATTATTTGAATTAAGAAACGTGCATAAACTTCACAAATAAAATATGATGAGTTACTTGCGAAGAATTAGTTAATGAATGAGTGATGAAAAAAAGCTTAAACGTGACACTTAAATCATAAATTGAATGAACATGATATCTAACGATTTTCAGGTCGCGTAATTTTCTGCTAAAAAAATCTTATTCTTAAAATTAATATTCATCGTGCGTATTCACGTTTCCTAAACTTTTATTTCTTTTGCATAAATCGCATAATTTAAATTTTTTCTTAAAATTATGATTAAAATGAAGCAATTTGAACTTAAAACCATCTTTTACAACATTAAGTCAGCATTAAAGCTTTTTATTCTTTTTCTCAAATCACTAATTTGATTTTGCAATGCAACTTGAGTTCGAATCTTAAGCTTAGGAAGATTACTTTGAGCTTTAAGTGATCTTAATACTTTTCGAGCGATTAAAACAAGAACAAGATTAAAATCATGAATAATGAGCAAAAGAATTATCCTCAGGCTTGCTTTACTATGTAATTAAAATTAAATTTGCTATATTTGGCATATAATAAATGCTACTTTCATTCTTTATCGAGCAAATGCATAAATTTCGCCAATCAAGCAGCTTAGCATTTATCAAAACATCTTATTTGCTCTTCCTTTGGTTTTGAATCAAGACAAAAGAAGTGAAAAGAATTTTTTTGATTTGCATATAAATGAAAAAAAATTAAAGGTTTTTAATGACTATACTCAATAGTTTGCGTTGCCTTTTTCGAGGTAATTAAGCGTTGGTCGTTTTTTCTTCTCGATTTTATGCTACAAAAAAGTGAAATATCATTCGCTTGGTAAAGATCATAAATCAAGCCTGATGAAAGTCTCAAGAATATAATTTTAAACTGTAAAAAAAGAAGAAAAACTCAATTATACACATGCGAGTGATGAATGCAATAACGTTAACCTCGAGTCGCTGTGAAAAATGTGGATGTAGCAAATGTGAAGTGAAGAAGTGGAAACAAAGCCCGTCTTAAAAAATAATTTTGAATTTGAATAAAAAAAGAAATGAAGCTATTTAAACGTATTCTCGCCTTCATCTTTCTACTACTCATATAGCTTGTTCACTCTACCGAGCTAAAAGTTTCCTTGATTGTTAAAAAAACAAAATTTTAAATAAAGTCAAAAAAGGCAGAAATTTAAAACATAAGTGAACCTAAAAATAATACAAAAACCATGATAGTAAGTGAAAAAATGACGAGTTTTAAATTCAAGAGATGCTTCATCAAAATTTGTGAAAAATTGCTGCTAATGTTTAGATAAGAACACGTTTGCTTCTTTTTCGCGGGTGTAATTTCATTCAATTTTTAACTTTCACTTTGAATGCTTCCTTCAATATTTCATATTTTAAATTTTGTATATAAAAAATTTGAAAGTGAAAAGAAGAAAAAAAAAATTAAGAAAAGCGTTTACCTCGCGAAATGCTTACCTTCAGAGAGAAGGTAAAATGCATTTTTCTTCATTGCTTACTGTGAATTAATTATGATTTTATGCAATTAAATTTCAGCTTTCTCTCTAGTATTTCGTCGCTTAACCTGGCACACGTTTCGTACATTTACCATGTTTGCCGTTTCCATTTTCTTTCGTCACTTCTCTTCATTTAAATAAATCAACGAAACTTGAGAAAAAACATGTGAATCACAACGATGTAATTGCATTCAAGGTTCTGACAGTAAACACATGCAAGTAAAACAAATTTTCGTACAATAGTAGAATAGAATTTCTGACTTATTCACTTAAAGAGATGAAAAGATAATTTAAATTTGATTGACAAGTATCACACGGTTTATGTAAGTAAAGTTTTACTTATCGCTTTCAGCATAAAAAAATGTCTTGGTAGCACCTAATTTTTTTGTTCTTTAGCTAGTTTATGTCGTTTTGTTTCTTTTCCCTTAAATCGAATAGGGTCAACTTTTTTCCCTCTTCACTTTCACTTATATGCGGTTAATTTTTTAAATTTATGCAAAGTTGGGGAAAAATTAAATGTCACCTTTAAGACAACTTTTGATTCGAAAAATTAATGCATCAAAGACTTATGCAACAATTCAGCAGAAATTTTACATCTCAGTCGAGAAAAATTCACTCGTTTAATTAAAAATTACCAAACCTTGAATATAAAAATGGATGATAACAATTTCAGAGGCCAAATTTCCCTCTTTCACGCAAACGATACAACAGTAGCATACTGAATCTAATTTAATGTTTGCGTTCAAAATCATTTAGGTCTTCATTTTTTTTTCTTAATTTAAAAATGTTAATTTTCGAGATTTTAAAATTTCCGAATTCTCGATATCTATTCGGTCATAAATTTCGAGTGCGTCATAAAATTTTACATTTTTGATCAGTTAAGCGGAATTTAGAGCCTATTAAGTTATAAAAGAGTAATTTAACCAAAAGTGAAGCTGACTTTTTTATTAATTACTTTAAATTTTACTTTCTTTTGATTTCATTTTAGCACATCCACTTTGAAAAATGGATGAAGCTTAAAATTTCTTATGAACTCATAAACTTATTGAAAAAGTTAAAAGAAAAAGGTTTTCATCACTTAAATTTAATTTCTTTCGATTCATCATTTTATATCGAAATTTAAACGCTGTAGGAATAAAAAAATTAAAAAACGATAAATTTAAACGCCTATTTGTCAAAGGTTGCTTCTCGAAAATGTTTAGTTGAACAATGCTATTATCTCAAATTATCTTGCATCGAAAAAAAAGTTAATCAATTGTTTAAACAATCATTTCTTTACATTTTAAAGCTTTAAAAAAGATATCATTACACATGAAAAAAATTGCAAAATTAAATTTAAAATTTCAAAAAGCTGTTCGACCCTCCGTCAAATTAAGTGGCTTTTGTAGCGATCGTAAATTGCATGGTGAGCTAAATTTTGTTCGCTAAGATGCATTTCTCCGCATAAAGTATCAAGAAAAGAAAAGAAAATCGAATAATGATTTACACTGTACTTAAGTATAAATATAAAATCGAAAGCACCGCCTCTTTTGAAAGTATTACTCAAGCAAATTTCTTCAAAACGCCTTTTTACGTTTCGATCTGTGAAGAATTTCATTAGTTACCTAAAAATGATCGTAAAAAGTTAACTCGGAAAAACTTTTCTGAAAATGAAAATTTTGTACGACTTTTTCTTTTATTCGACCGCTTCGAAACGGAAAAACTATTTCACTTCGAAGCGACTGGTTTGAAAAACGACCAATTTTATATTCCAGATCAATTTGCTTCTCGGCTTGTTCGCGTTGTGCAAGCAGTGATTAATTGGAAATTCAAAACAAACAAAAGTAAACCGTGTTTTTCTGTTATGTAAAACAAACTTTCACTCGAAAAAAAGGAAATGATGAAACGACTAATACTTCATGGCTTAATTTCAAAATCGTCCTCATCCGTTTAGTGCGTGAAATGTAGTAGTGCGAAAGAGAAAAATATTTTTTACTTCTCGTGTCTGTTAGTTTGCTTGAACCTTCATCAGTTTGAAATTATCAGCGAGGAAAATCGCAGACGACATTCGGACGTCTTCTCTTCGCATGGACGTAAGCGATTAAATGTCGCGGTGATGAACGTAGCTCGTCTATTGTTTCAATCGATCGACAATATCGCTGCATAATGTCGATAAAACAGTGATTTTTGTTTCGTCAAATTCGCTACGAATGTGCTTTGTGCATAAAAACATCGTAAAAATTATGTGTATCTGGCAATTCACTCGGACGGTAACCTAAATACGTACTGGTTTTTTCGTCGTCAGTGGCTTCATTATTTTTCGACTGCGTCTCGATTGTAATTTTAAAAAACTATTTTTCGCTTTCTTCACTCTGCTTTTTTTCTAAATAAAATTTCTTATTTTACTTTTCTGCGAATGAGAACTTAAATTGTTTTTCGCTTTAAACAAATTTTATTTATTTATTTTGAATAATTAATTATAATTTATGTATGTAGTTTAATTTAAAAATGGTGCGTTCATTATTCGCTATAGTGGTGTTACACCAACTTCTAGTCACCGTTATCTATGGCCAAGCGTGCATATCATACGAATTTCACGAGAAAGCTGCCCATCGCCCGCGGCTGTCGGAAGCATTAAGTTTCGCTTGCGAGAAAAAAGGTGGACGTGTCCGCAATTATTTTTCAAGTGTCATCGAAACTTTTGGTCCTCCAGTGTTCAATGTCACTTTTCACTGTTGCAGTAAGTTACAAAAATCTTTTTTCATCTTCGCTCTGCAATTACTTCAGACTCTTTCTTCACTAAAGGTTAATCCTTTCTTCTCGCAACTTGAACAATTTAAGTAAACTTGTCGAGAGTGAAATATAACAATTTGAATTTGATAACAAGTTTGCTTCAATGTAAATGATCAATTAGTTGAATATGCTGTAAATTACTTTAAATAGTGAGTCCAAAGCAAAATGACCCTTAAAAGTGCATTTAGTGACAGGTCAGTTTGACTTGTTCGTTCTCTTTCGCTTTACCTATTTGTCGAACGTATGGTCGCTTATTTCTTTTCATTTCGTTGTCTAGTGGAAAAGAAGTGTTACAGTGATCTCGATTGTTCGTTTAACTTTAATTGCCAGAGAGGCCAATGTCAAATATCGAATTGTACACTCACCGATACGCTTGACGTTGTGCTTCGCGAAGATGAAGAATGCATCATCAAAGAAGATTGCTTCTTTCCGGTGCCTGATGATGCGCACAATTGGAGTTGTTTAAAAGATCCACATTGCGGCGTGACCAGGAATTGTGCTAAAAACGCTCGCTTTTGCAAACGATGCGCCACCGGCTATCAAGAACGAGTACCGCAACACTTGAGCACAGTGAGCACAGTGTCAACTTATGAGACCACCGAAGCGACCAACGAAATTGTAACGAAAGAGTCAACTTCTGATGGTGATGACACCGATAATAATTCTACGTCAAGTACAGTGACCGCGGAATTGGCGCGAAATATGACACGCGTGACAGATAATGTGATCACGAACGCAACAACAAACGCGTTAAATGAAAATGAAACCAGCCTCAGTCTTAATGCCACATTCTCAACGTTAACAACACTCTCACCATCGACTAACTCCTTAATTAACAATGAAATTGTTGTTGACAATAACACTTTTGGAGCTAATAACGAAACGTGGCGATCAACTACAATTCTTTTTAATGTAGACTCTGGAAACGAGACCAGAAACGAAATAAATTAAACGCAAATTATCTAATATTTGTTTATAGTTTGAATGAGAAGAGGAAAGTGGCACATATCGATGTGATATTCAAGAAAAATGCTTCACAAATGCATCTCACAAGCGTGAAGTCAGTTACATTCTTTTTTTTCTTCATTGTTATCTTTAAAGTAATCTTCGAAATAAAAATTGCTTCTTCATTTCAATTAATTATGCAAGGAAGTGACTTAAATTTTTAAAACTTGGAAAAAGTATTATTCGCTTTTCAAGCTAATGGATGAAATTCGTGTTAATTACGGTGAAGGAAAGCGACAAATGATCACTTTTTTGATCGTGTTTTCGTTTTTGTAAAACTTTTTTCGTTCAAATCAAAAAAATTTGAATCTTAATTCGCAAAGATTCGATCGGTTTCGAAATTTTAAAAGTAAACGATAAAAATACTCGTGAAAGTAAATTTTTTTAAGCTAAATCTTATTTTGATAGCCTAGATAGTGACAAATTAACTTGATTCGTAAAAAATATTGCTTTCCAAATACTTCAAAAACAAAATGGGGAAGTAAGAGAAAGTGACTTAATTATTAGGTTAATTTCTTAAATATGATTTAATGAAATATAATTTTGTTCTATCGCGAAGATAATGTCAAGTTTAATTAACTTTCTGCTCTACCCCAATCTTTTTTCGATCAATTTTTGAGTGAACTTTTGAATTGGTGAATTCTTTTTTCTGAAATTGATAGGTGGTATGTGTAGAATTAATGGTCTTAAAAATTTTTCAAACTAGAAAGGAAGAATCGCTTTTATACACAACGTAGCATTTTTTAAAAATTATTCAGAAAACATGTATGATTAAAATACGATAATTTTCGAAAATTTTTTTTTAAAAAGAGATAATCACTATATGAAATCAAAATTTTATACTGTCACTAGGGATAAATTATTATCTTACTAAATTATGATTGTGAAACTAATAAATTAATAAATGATTGATTTTAGTGAATACAACGCGCAACACTAATTTTTTTAACATATCGACAAAAAATTAGCTTTTTTCATCCCAAGCGTTCACGCCTTTAAGTGCTTAAAAACTTCGCGCACAACTTTTTATTAAAGCCGTTTTAATTTTAAGTTTTGAGTGCAGGAACAGTGTAAATCAGCTAAATGATTATCGTTTCTGACTTGTGAATAAGTTTCAAGTTGTTTCTTTAAATAAGTGGTGACAAAAATTAAATTTGATATCCGCTTTTCACATTGCGAATGATGAATAACGAGCATCTTTAAAAAAGTTTTAAAGTCTTTGGGCATGCGCAACGCATTCTTATCACTACATTTTATTTATTAATTTATTAAGCATTTAAGATTCTTGTTTTAAAATAAGAACTCAAAATATGGTAAAAGGATCAAGTTAAGCCGAGAAAACTTAAAGAGAGATTTCAGACCTCACCGATAACTTAGTGCGAATATTCTAAATATTCAAAATGATATATGTTTTAAATTTGGGTCATGAAAGTTGTCAATATGCTAATTTTAAACAGGTAACAATGAATGTTGCAAAAAATATGAAGCGTTCTTGTTTCGAGTTTGACGCAAGTTCAAAATAGAACGTATTTGAGTCTATCGATTAAAATTCAGAGCTAATAAATCGAAGATTTGAAATTTTGACTCGATTTAAATATCTGGGTTTCGAAGATTACCAATTTTAATTATAAAGTTGCAAATGACAGAGCAGTTTTCTCGCGATATGGAAAAAACTTTGCATTCAAATTTAAACGTGAGATACAAGAATAAGCTTTGCGTGTAATGAAACAATTATTTACTACTTTCGACACAAAAAAGTAAATAATTCGAAGTGATTGCTTTTGATCACTAAACTTTTTTCCCAGATAAGTATTCAAAATTTTAGCGTTTAATTCAACTCAATTCAATTGGTGTGTGTAATACTTCACATTTTCACAATAATCAGTTCATTAACCAACTTTACTTCCTTTTGCATTGCTGAAAAAATCAAAAATATGAATTTTAAATGTAAATAAACTTTATGACAGTCAAAAGTTATCACTACAAGCAGATATTTACGTAGTGGTCAAACAATAGTTGAGTGAGTGCGTCGTGATCACATGCTTGATTGAAAATAAAATTAAAATGCTTAAAGCAATGCATTCGCTGTTTCCTTGTTTATTTCCATAAAGTTGAATTTTGTTTATGTATGAATAAAAATTTTTATTGATGATTGTTATTTTAAGGCTCGTATTATAATAAAAACATGTAAGAAGTAACTTTAAGGATCTAAAACAGTTCTTAAAAAAAAGCAATAAAATTTATTCAATTACTTGCCTAAATAAACACAAATAAAGGTGAGTTCGAGACACAAATCGTGATTGATGTTCAAATGTATGTCTCTCAATTATCTTAATTGTCGCTCAAATAGAAGAAATCTTTAAAAAGTTATAAATAAACTTGATGTTAGAATAACAAATTCACAGTTTAAATATAAATTTTTTGAATTAAGCGAATGCCAGAGGAATAAAAATGAATTCACAAAGTTTACACAATCGAAATAGAAAAGCTTAAGTAAACAAAATTTAGTTTACTTCCTCTGGTCAATAGTGTTCAAGTTAATTAACATTAAATGATTTCAATGCTTTCGTAAATTATGCAAATTTGATAGAAAATTAGAAAGTTAAACGTTGAAATCGCATAATATCACAAGGAAGAGTAAAAAATTTTAAATTTTTCGATTCGGGCGTCGGCATGCTTTCGTTGCGATAAATTTTAACTGTAACTTGATGATAACTGTGTTTGCGAGCGATTTCCTCAAATAAATCAAGCAATTCTTTCAGCTGGTCGTCAGTTCGACGATCGAAATCAATAGAAAATTTGGTACACTGTGGCGGCGATTTGATTACATCATACAAGTGATTTACGTTCTGATGCATGGCAAAAATCTGATTTAAAGCCAAATGTTTTAAATGGTGAAATTTTGATATTTCACGACAAGTCTGCACCACTGACTTGAATGTAATGTCTTGAATGAACAACGATTCGAGTGCAGGAAAGAGAGATAAAAGGCGCGCCATTCTCGTGTCACAAGATTTTCCTAATTCAAGAACCAATTTCTTAACATATTCAAGTTTCGGACAAGAGGGCTCGAATGTGATTTCGTAAACTGCAAGATTGAGGCTGGTCAAATACTTGCAGTCGATAGATGACAAATTTGTTATTGATGCTGAAGGAGCAAGGAATGTCAATTGTTTTAAATTCTTGCATTTGAATATCTTCTCTCCCGATGCCTGAAAGTCAATATCTTCAAACTTCAACAAGTTTCTTCTAGTATAGCGTAGACGAACGTAACATAATTTTTCGAGCACATCAGCTTTTAAATCGAGAAGAAAATTTAATTCATCGACGTCAATATTATAGAGATTAAAAATCGTCAATGATTCTGGTATCGAATAACGATACTCATTTCTGAATTCCAGATATTCACGTTTTGTGGCGGTTAATCTCTTCAATTTTGACAATTGTTTTAACATTTTGAAAAAACCATCTGAAGTAATATCGTTGGAGAATTGAACATTTATTTCAAGTGATTTTAAACCTGGTAACATTCGACCGACATTAATATAGTCTTCGTCTGTAAAGCCGTCGATTATCGTCAAGTGTTTAATGAGAAGATTTCGCTTTAATATCGAAAGAAATTTCAAAAACTGCTCGCTTGTCCCTTTCCAAGCATCGATTTTGACTGAAGTCAGGTGTGAATAAAATTGGGTTAAAAATTCAACTTTATCCAACTTTTTAAACGATCTCAAGGAAGGCAAACGATCCGCTCGTTTCTTCAAACACTCTTCGCTAATTGTTTTCAATGGTTGCGAAACCAAACGTAAATTAAGCAAATCATTTTTATCCAAATACGAGAAAACCGACATAATTTCATCTGAACATAGCTTAGAAAAGCATTCGCTCAGTTGCAAATCAGAAGAAAAATTTGTTTCTCCTTTGTTTGAAGACATTTTCGAGCCAATCGATAAATCACAATCTCCGAGAAGCGGTATTCAGATGTTCAGTCTAAGTACTTATAATGAATAAACTTAATTTTTAATTTTTTCACTTGAATAGTTAAAGAAAGTGAAATGTACTCATTTCAGATGGCAAGAAAAGCAGAGGTTTTAGCGAAGAAAATCAAGATTAAGAAACTAGTTTTGTTCAAGATGAAGAAAAAACATTTCAAAGATTTACCTCAAATATTTCATCTAAACTTGTTCTCTCTTTGAAGCAAAGAAAATAATTTTTGCTTAAACCTCATTGTTTTGTAAATGTGAATGAAAAAAGGGAAACGAAGAATTAAAAAGTGAAAGCGACGCAAACAGCGAAAATGAATTGCTCGAGCACTTTTATTTTGAATTTTTCAACTTTAAATACTCACTTTTCTTGAAAGACGTAGGTCAGAATTTCTTCAAACAATGGAAACGTATTATTTACGCTAGTTTTAAACTAAAATGCCGCCTTAAAAAAGCAAAGCATTTTTGTAGGAAACTGGAAAAGAAATTTAAGGTCAATGGGATGATGGTGAAACTCGCGAGCTTAATGAGATAAGATTTCTCGGAAACCTAAATTGGAATGCGACCCGAAACATTGAAATTACAAAATTTATAACGAAAATGAAAACGTTTTCTACTATCAAAGATTAAATTATAAAATTACGTCTTAAAGATAGAGAATAACTTGTAAAAATGGCTTTTTATTACTAATATGACGTTCAAATAAATGTAAATCATTTTTGTCAGGTAGTAATCTCTTGGCAATAGGTAATTGTATAGAGTGAGAAGCATATAATTGCTTTCGAATATTGAATCAATGTCAATTGAAATAAAAAATATCGACAAAATGTAGAAAAATTCAACAAAATGCATTCGTTAGGAAATAAAAATCAAGATAAGGAAAATGTTTTCATTTTTTGTTTATTAAGGGAAGAGATTCTTCAAAATGATTAGAGATGTAAGTTGCAAAATTTTGAGATGTTTATTATAAAATTTCGAAATAATTTTCCTCTGTATTTATTTTTCGCGGAACCTAAGATTCAAGACTTGAATTTCAAGTGTTTATTTCGGGAAGGGAGATGGTGCCACCGCCTCATGCCCTACAAGTTTAAATCGAAGATTCGCACCAATAGCAGTTTATGAAAAACTGTACAACTTTTTTTGTCGCCTTAGATCTTTCGCAAATGCTTATAAATTCAAATATTTTCACGTCATAATATTAATTACTTACAAATGTCAGGGAAAAGGATTCGAAATTTACCTAAGTTGTCAACAGATTTAATGATAATTTTTGGAAGCAACACGCAAATGTGAAAACTTTCGTTTGATATAAACGATCAAGTGATTTTTACGCATTTCCCTTAGTTAGTAAAATAAAAATATATGAATGAAAAATATAAAAATGAATGAAAAATAAATATGTGAATAAATATATGAAAACTTGAAAGAATCATTTGAATTCTTTAAGAATTATACAATTGCAAAATGCTTAAGCGTGAAAAAAGTCGCGCAGTTCTACGTAAGTATTAATTCGTACGAATCTTCGATTCAAACTCGCGGGGTCACAAGAAAATGGAACAGAATAAAAATTTAAAGATGTACTGTGTATCTGTATCTGTATAGCTATTTAGTTATGCAGTAGTTTCTAAATTAGTTTTTATAATAAGAAATCTCGTTAGAGCTGAAATGGTCCTAAGCTTCAAGGCCCAGCCCGAAAATATAACAAAAAGCTGATCCGAATCCGATAGCACACAATTAAATCAGAGCCCGAACCAATTAGATCTATTAGATCAGAATGTTTTTTCAGTCTTCCGACCATTAGTCCACTCGTTCATAACATTTATAATTCATCTATCGAATAGGGTTTTGAGATTTGGTTCATATTTAAAAAATAGCACAAAGGTGATGCGCCTATTTCCAAACGTCATGAGAGATTAGAGTTATAAGATCACAGAAATACTATACACTTAAAATTAAACCTCTCTCGAGTTTGAAAAGTTGGTAATGAACATTTTTAAGAAAACATATTTTTAAAATGTGTCTAATCTTTTAAGTTGAAAGCTAGCTATTTTTCAATTTTATTTAATTTAAATTAAGCGATGAAGCGATTTGCGAATTTTTTTCACTACATCTAATGTTCTCGTACAACTTATGCAGCAGGGGGAAGAAATTTCTCAAGTCAAGCAACAGAAATTGATTTCCGTTTCAATTAGTTCCTCTAAGTAAAAGAATCAACACTGTCCGATTGAGAAATTTTTTGCCACGAGCTGTAGTAAGTTTCATTTACCTTAAATGGTCACCTATTAGAGCTTTACATGGAATTATTGTCGGTTTTGCTTCTGATTCGGATTTATTGAGTTTAATTTTATGACTTGTTTGAACTCGGGGCTGTTTCTGACTCGAATCAAGTTCGGATCAAATTTGGGTTGGGATAGGCTCACAATTTTAAATTAAGCTGGAACTCAACAAGACTTGACCATATCGCGTTACTACCTTGATGTCATGCTTTAAAGCTTAATCTCATTTAGAGTTGAAAATTTGAGCCTAGTAATGAGCCTAGTAAAGTTAGCAACAATAAATTTAGTCTTTCTCGCCATTTTAAGGGGAAAGCACAATGGAATGAAACCATCGTCATTAAAGCGCTTTAAAATGGCCACACTGACCAATTTTTGTCGCTTATTGTAAATGAGACTGATTGAGATTGCATTTAAAGGCTGATGTCAAAGTTGCTCTACATTCAATTACTTGTGAGAATTTCAATATTTTAATTGAAAACGCCTCCTATCGCGCACATCATATTTGCATTTGAATTCTTGCTTGCAACCATTTTACTCGCTTAAAAAGCAAAGCGCTTTCAATGCTTAAAAGGCAGCGAGCAAATAAGCAAAGCCAATTGAGCAAAAGAGTTGGTTTTGAGTCGGAAAAATGTTAGCGACATTTTTTTTTAATCAGCGTGATTATTGCAATTAAGAGCAATTACTTACTTAGCTTATTACTTACTTATTTTGACAAGGACGGTTTTTCAAATTCAATTGCAAACGCTGACATCTACTCTTATCGTACCACACAGATAAAGTAAAATTGCGCAACTTTCACACGAAATCAAACAAGTTTGCAAACCGTTTTGCAACTTCTGAGCAGCAGAAAGAAGTTTCGCGCAATAACGCGGAATAATGGCGTAAAAATGGTGCAAAAATTAAAATTTTAATTATTATCCAATTAATAAGTGGTGAGTGTAAAATGAAGCAAATTAAATTAAAATTATGCATCGAATGTAAGTTTTGTTGAACAAGTGCGCGAAGCGTTTTTGAATGAATGAATTAAATTTTTGAAGTTCAAAATGAAGTCGCACAAAGCGATTTAATTAGTGAATTAATTAATCATTTGATTGAGCGTCAATTGAAGCGAGAGGAATGAATGCGAACGCGGCGGAAAGCGGCTGCTGTTTGCGAACGCAGACGACAGATGTGAGCGCAATGCGCGCGTGTTTCGCTTGCTTTCGACGCGAGAGGCGAAACAAAACGCGAGAAGTTTTCTCGAATTTTCGAGACGCGAATTCGAATTAAAAACGCAATTAGCGAAACGCTGTTGCGAAAATCATTTCTATTCGGAAGAGAACTCGAGACGAGCAACAAAGCCGATGGCCGACGAAAGTGTTACCGACGAGCAAATGAACGATATGAACAGTGAAAGTGTGAACGACGAGCAAATGAACGAAATCAATAGTGTGGACGAAATGGACGATAGTGCGAGCGAAGAGAAAGTGGTCGACATTTCGCCTGAAAAAGATGGTTCGGTTATGAAAGAAGTACTCGTTGAGGGAAAAGGCTACGAAAAGCCGCAAAACGGCGACAAGGTTGAGGTGCATTACACCGGACTGCTCGAGGATCAAACTGTTTTCGACTCGTCGCTCGAAAGAGGTCAAAAGTTTTCGTTCACTTTGGGCAAAGGCGAAGTGATCAAAGGATGGGACATCGCGGTGAAAACCATGAAACGCGGCGAGAAGTCGCGATTCACGATAAAACCGGCGTACGCGTACGGCGAGCGCGGGAGTCCACCGAAAATACCGGCGAACGCCACGCTTATTTTCGAAATCGAATTGTTCGATTGGCGAATGGAAGATTTGACAAAGAAGAAGGACGGTGGAGTTCGCAAACGTATTCTCGTCGAAGGCAAAGGCTACTCGAGTCCCAACGAAGGGTCTGCGGTCGAGGCGCGAATCGTCGGCAAATACAACGACGAGATTATTGAAGAGCGCGATGTCAACTTTTTGATGGGCGAAGGTTCGGAAGAAAAGATCATCGAAGGCATTGAAATCGCAGTCGGCAAAATGAAAAAAGGCGAAAAAGCGTTGGTGTTCATAAATCGCGATTACGCGTGGGGCTCTTCGATTCCTGAAATCATCAAACTACCTCCTGACTACCAGCAAGTTATTTATGAAATCGAATTGAAAAATTTCGAGAAAATGAAAGAAACTTGGGAAATGGACAGCAACGAGCGCTTGGAGCAGGCCGAAATTGCCAAAAATAAAGGAACTAATTATTTCAAACAAGGTTCATTTTTTTCAGTTGATTTTGACCACTTTTAAATAATTTTTTCGATAGGCAAATTTGCTTTGGCTTTGAAACAGTATAAACGAATTATTAAGAACATCGGGCCACCGGACAACTCAGATTTCGAAGATAAAACGACGCGAGATAAACTATTGCTCGCCGGCTATTTAAATCTTTCCTTGGCTTATTTGAAGTTAAACAAGCCATCGGAAACCATTAAGAATTGTAATCTTGCGCTCGAATTAGACGCTGAGAATGAAAAGGCTCTGTTTCGACGCGCTCAAGCTTACACAAATATCAAAGAATTCGAAAAAGCAATTGCAGACTATGAAAAAGTGTTGCAATTAGATCCGAATAATAAAGCAGCAAAGAATGGAGTGATCGTATGCCGGAGTGAGATCAAGACACAGCTTGAAAAAGAGAAAAAGCTGTACCGAACAATGTTTTCTGTGCTCGCGAAGGGAGATGGTTTGGACGAGAAGAAGGAGACCAAAGATGTTTGGAATGAATTGAAGGACGAAAGTAAACGCGAGTTTCAAGAAAACATAAGCGCTTAAGTTTTAAAATTCATAATTCAATTTATATTCTGATTTATTACAATTTTTAATTTTCAAAAGTAAAATGATTTCTTTTCTCTTTATAATTTAATCTTCGTTTTTCAATACATTTGTAAATTCGACTTCAATCTTGTTGATCTAAAAATCTTTATCCCAATTTGCTTCTTTTTGCCTTTCGTCCTCATTAAGTTCAGGTTCGCAATCTGTTCTCATCGATAATTCTTGCTGTATGTGAATAGATTTTAAATAAAACATTTAAAATAAATTTTAATCAATTGATTAATTGGCTGAAAGCGAAAAGCGTTTGGATTGCTTGACTGAAAATGAGTGCTCACTTACCGAAGCGGCATCAAAATAGCGCGTATCAGTTGGTCCCTCAAGATTTGGCACAAACGGCGGTTTGATCGCTCGTTTCGCTAAAGCGACCCAATCGTAACCAGCGAACCATTTGTGTCGCTGTATGCGATGAAGCAAATTTATAGAAATTTCCTTTTAGTGTATAATGATTATAAGTTACTTTGATGTCGAGAAAACCGTTTTTCTGCACGCCTAATCTTTCGGATGGATTTTCGCGACACAAACGGCGTATGAAATTGATTGCGTATTTACTGAATATTTTCTCGTCGAATCCGATCGCGTCGAAACCGCGTAAAATAATGTTGTAAGTTTTCAAAGGATCGGTCGATTGAAACGGAGGACTGAGCGAAGAGAAAAAAATATTATCGCTAAAGTGATCCGAGTAAATGAAAACAAATCGTTCGTACACTCCTGTAAGCAATTCGTAAAGCAATATTCCAATCGACCAGAAGTCGACGGCGAAATCGTGTCCTCGATTTAAAATAATCTCGGGCGCAACGTATTCCGGAGTACCGCAAAATGTCCACGTTTTTTCACCTGAAACCAGAATCTGAAAAATAACACTCAGGTGAGATTTTCTTTTTTCACATGATTATCTGCTAAGAAGATTAGATTTTTTTATACTATAAACTAAGTCAAAAAAAATCGAAATCAAAGTTACATTGCTATAGATTTTCAAGCGAACTTTTCGCAAAGCTTAAGCTTGAAATACGATTTCATGCGATTCAAGTTTCGATTTTTTTTATCAAAGGTGTAACACAATTATAATAATTTATATGAGATGCTAGAAAAGCGAACTTCGATAAAAGATTTATTTTGTAATTATGTTGAATTAAGATATTTTGAAAAAATTATTTTAAATTATCACAAGCTGTTCAGAAAGTAAGAGATCACTCTTTAGTTCAATGCACGCGATTTTAAGGCAAAATTTTAAAGTTTTATAATTAATACTGAATTGTAATTGAATGAATTT
>NCKU01002875.1:0-17157 GCA_003675995.1 Dinothrombium tinctorium | reverse complement strand
ATAAGACGCAACATATTTTGACGTTAGCTGTACAGAAGAATTCGCATGCATTACAGTGTTTGTTAACGATGTTTTCACTTTTTTTGCAGAATTTTTCTTCAGCTGAGCTCACAATTTGAAAAGAAGCCTCTTCGATGAAAAAGCTTTTTTTCTCATGTGACAAAGATGCTTACGATCAGGTAAATGGATTAAATCCTTTTTCTGAGTTTATATTTTGAGGTTTCGCACAAAATATCGATCGTTAGCTTTCTTTTCTCGAAAAAGAAACTTTTAATGAAACTCGAAAAGAGAGTTAGAAAAGAAGAACCGAGCTTTCAGCGTCTTTCTTCTCCTAAAATTTTGTGTCGCATTCGATTCTTTTCGAAATTTAATTGAACATCTACTTTCTCACTTATTTTTAATCACTCAAAAGTTCACAAAAATAGTTTAAAATTTAGCTACTGCAAATACAAAATCAGAGAGAAGAGTTTAAAGTTCAGATACAGTGGATTGGTTGAATTTTTTAAAAATTCTTTTCAGATTTAATTTAATTTTTTATCTTTATAGTTAAATAAAAATTTTAAAGTTAAAATGAGTTGTGAAAAGTGAATAAAAAATTCTTCTTTAAACTTGTTTTAATTTTTCTTTTTCGTTAACTACAAATATTTTAAAATTTCATTTCACTTCACTGTGAAAAGTATAAATTGAACAAATTCAACTTTTCAATATGCAAAATAAAAATATGCAAATCAAAAAGCTTGACTAATTGGATTCTAGTTACAAAAGTTTTCGAGCGCGAATTCAAGAATATCAATATTAGCAGAGAATCTAATTTATTTAAAAGCATAAATAAGCAAACAACTGCATGCATTCGATCGATTCATTTTCGAAGCTAGTGGACATTTTATGCGCTAAGACAAACAATGTGCATGTAAACATAAAGCGATAAGAAAAAGAGTTGAAAGTTTGTTTTGTTTTTTTTTCATCACAAATGTCTTGCGCTACAATTTTAAGCTGTATTCCTAAAAAGCAAGAACTAAAATTTATCTTCAAGATAAAGAAGAGTCATTATTCATCATTTTCAATGTGGACACAAAAATGTAATTCTACATCTGAAATTTTTTTTTATAAACTTACTCTTTTAAATTTGTTCTCTATTACATGGCTATGAAATGGCTTCCTTTTACAGCAATGGCAAAGAACTCGTCGTCAAGTTAGAGCAAGATTTAAGAATATGAAATTAAGGCTTACTTCAGAAAAGTAAAGTTTTTAATTTGTCAATTTTAGCGCAATTCTGTACTGAAAATCGAATTCCATTAACCCAGAAACGTTAGCAACTCCATTTCTCGAAATCTTTATACTCTTCAATTAATTTTTAGTTTATATTGAGCAAAAATTCGCTTTATTTCATCATTCAGCAGCACTTTAACGATTTGTATATTAAGACTTGTTTCAAAACTATTAAGTGAAAAATTTAAATTATTTGAAGATTACCGAAAATTATTTAAATTTAAGAAAGCAAGTCTCTTAAAGATAATAGAATTCGGAATTTAAACAGAACAAAAAGCTCATATTTTTACAGTCAGAAATTAAATTAAACGATCGTATGAAACGATTAAATTTATCTGTTTGGTCGATGCATTGTAAAGTATGGTTTGCAAATTTTGTTTTTAATAATAAAATTCGGCTTACGGTATGTCACAGTTTAAGATTTATGAAAATGTGTATTTTGTGCTATATTTATTTAAAAAAATAGTAAAAAATATTTTTTTTATAATTTTTTAATAATACCTTCAAAATCTAAAAAACAATTTTTAACGACTTTGAAGAAATGAAAATTTTTAAACTGAAAAAAACTTAAGCGATAAATCATTTTTCAAGTTTTTTTTAAACCCATTCTTTATCGTCTTTTACTGAAAATTTTACACAAAGAACAAGAAACAGTTTTTCGTTATCTTAATGAATTTTCTGAAAATTATAAAATTCAGATTTGAACGAGTTCATAGAATTATTACAAATGAAAATAAGTTTGAGTAAGGGCATAAAAATTGAATGAATTTATTCCGAAAGGGTCTATCCAACAATACATGTACCATTAGAAAGGCCCTTTCCGAATAAATTAATACAATTGTTTTTATATTTAATTAATAGACTCAAACAAAATACAGTAGCAGTGAAGAAATAATCGTTAAGCTTCAAACATGTCATTGAGACGCATGAGTGTGTTCTTAGTATGGATATCGAAAGATATGAGTGCGAGTTGAATCTTTTGCTATTTTTATTTCTGTCTCCAAGTCTGCTTTAATTGCAAAAAAATTAGCGAATCAAAAAGCTTACTAGTATATGCAAAACAGCTTGATGAAAATAATCATTTGCCAGATAATATTCTGAATAATGCAAATTATTTGTTCTAACGTTTGAAAGTTTAACCAAACTTTTGACGCCTCAAAAAAATTTCAAAAATAAAATTTTTTTGACACTAGATTGATAACGATTTGCTTTCCATTCTGTTTTGATATTAATTTTTTTTAAACAAAAAGCTTGTGAGAGGAAAGCTTTTTTAAGGCAGAAAAATGCGAATTTTTTTATCTCGAAAGTTATTCGAAAATGTTTTCGTCGTATTTGAAACGGATGAGTAAAAAAAAAAATTTTAGAAAACTTCCGAACTACAATTCAAATATTTTAAATAAACTTTGAAATTTTTTATTTGATATTTTTACACCCTTTTCGACACTAAAATTTGGTTTTATTATACAATGTTAAAAGAAACGATTAACTGATTTTCTGAAATGTTCTCAAGTTGTATTCAATAACGCGAAAAATTTTCATAAGTCTTCTTGATTATTGAAAGAAATTATATGTTCAGACAGAATAAAAAATAAAATGAAATTCGAAATGTGAAAAAATGAAAACTTTATTAATTTCTCGAGGTTCTTAATCATAAAAGTTAATTAACTCTACTTTGAGCAAAGTTATGATAAAAATACTCGCTGCTGAAAAAATTTCTTATTTAATTACTACGCATTTTGTAATCGGCGTGTAATTACGCTCCGTACAAGTTTTAAGAAGTTTTCAGCACTTACAATTACCAAACTCATTAAGAATTAAATATTTTCTATTTTGCCGCTCGAACAAACGAATGACAAGAATTGTAAATTAAAGTGAAAGCAAAATTGAAATTTTGAAAAATAAATCGAATTACAGTTTTACTAGTTATTAGACGTGAAAGCACGAGGAAAGCTTCAAATAAAAATGAATTTCGGTATCAAAAAGAATGAAATAAAAAAACATCATTGAATACAATTCTATTCAAAATAAAGACGCACATGTTTTATTTTAAAGCGCGGCGCGCATAGCAATTTTCTATGAACAAGAACAATACAATTTCTACTTGTTTTTCTAGGAAGTTATTGATTCAAAGCTCATAAAACATTTGTTTAAAGAGCACGTGCAGCGGTCACTTCTGTTTGCGCACAATTTGCGAGAAGAAAAACGACTTGTGGTGGTAACAAGGAAGCCGAAAATGAACAAAGTATTTAATTACCTCGATACTTTTTGTTTGCCAAGCAAAGCGAAAATTGTAAACCAACAATCAATAGCTAAACAAATACTAAATCATTCATAAAAAAGATTGGAAATTCGATTCTCTTTTATTTAATGGAAGAACTTTTTGAAAAATAATGAAAAATTTTCAAGAGAAATTTTTTCGTAATGTATAATTCGTAACAAACCACAACACCTAACATCTGAAAGTGATGAAAAATGATAATTGAATTAGACTCAAACTTAACAGTAGAATCAAGCAATTTTTTTATTCTTTTTTCTTTTAAACTAATTAATTTTTTTGCGCAACAATATAAATAATATTACATTACATACATTCTCGGAAATAATAATGTTCCTCCATCAATATTTTACAATTGAGAATTAGTGTTGTATCGACATTTGAACACGCATTTATTTTGAAAAAAATAACTTAAGATTTTCAAAGCTTTATTGGAAATGTAAAAAGGAAAACATACTTCGTGATTAAAATGTAGCAGAACTTTTGAATTTATTAAAAAAAAAAAAAAAATATTGTAGTGACAGCTATGTAACACAGGCATTTATTAGCATGCAGAATGATTTTAAAAAACGCTTTTTTAAATTTTTACGTCATTCAAATCGTTTTCGATATATTAACTGTCATCATTTGCGAATTTGCTTTTAAATTAGCGAAAAATTAGATCCATCACAGAGATTAATCACAGAGACGTGTGTTCGCATTAGAGTTTTTGTGACAGATTTTTCAATTTTACTTTCTTGAAAAAAAAAGAAATCGAAACGTATTCTAGAGACAGCGAACAATCGACGAAACATAAATGCAAATGATATAAAAAAGATTTATGAGTCGAAAGTAAAACACATGAAAAATAGCATTTTGTTACCGAGGAATGAGTTAAATATATTTCATAGCGTAATGACATTTCCGCTTGTTTTTTTTGCATATGCAGAATTTGGGGCATAGATTAAGTTTTCACCTAATTTATAGTGCGGCACATACACACATACAACACACAAACTGTGCTGAATTCCGTTCACATCTCGTAGTACAAAGCACAATGATAAATGCTCGAAATGTGAAGGGTGAACGACCGCATAGGAGTGCACCATCTAAGCCAGTGAGCATTGATTTTTCGCGCTCTCTTTACAACTTTGCCTCGAATATTAAAAAACGCGGTCCAAAGTTCTGCAGTTGACAAAAGCTGTGCATACAAATGAGAGAATTTTTTGATGAGGAAAAAAGCGTGTGAATCAAATATTTAAACACTCATTTAAGTTCTTAATTAAAAGCAATTTAAAGTGAAAATATTTTCTAATTTCATCATTTGCTCAGCATTAAATCGTAGGCGCATTTGCTTTTCAACGCTGCAATCTAAGCGTTCTTACACCATTTTAATAATTAAAGTGAAATAACTTTTGCATAACGAACGCTTTTATAAGAAGAAGGTAGCAGAATAAACCGTAATTATTCTAATGGTTATTATTGAACACTTCAATCAAAAAGTTTGATTCAAGTTTAGCGCTGAACAACCATTTTGGGAAGTGAAATTGCATTTGTACAAATTTACTTTTAAACTTTTTCGTGTAAAAGCAAACAAAATCAATTTGCAAATATTTTTGTTGCTTGCTTCTCATCTCTTTTCTCTTTTCTTTAAATCATTTCACTGTATTTGCGCTTTTCGCCTTCTTAAAAGCAAACTTTTAAATCGTATTTCATACATTAAAAGTAAACGAATATTAAATCCAAATAGGATTACAAAGCAAAACGCGTTTATGAAGATGATTTGCTAAGCAAAAGTTAAGCACAAGTAAGTTTGAAACACTCAAAGTTTAAAAACTTGAGATCGCAAAAAAGATTTTTTAAAATTATGTTTGCAAGATAGCGAGAGGACGTAACGATTTTGAATGAACTTACCAATAAGATATGAATAACCGTCCAGTCTGAGCACACACTTTTTGGTGCTCGCTGATGAACTCATTTCAACAGAAGAAATCGGAGAAGTTGCCGAAGAACATTTTACACAACTATTGCCGATGGTTTTAACCATAGCGGAAGAGTGTGAAGTTTCGATCAATGAGCCGCTCTCTGACTTACACAGCGATTCTTTGACCGTCTCTTGGCTAGACAAACAGCGGCGATATGTATGACCTGTTCCCACAGTCGCCGCCACTGGTGTCATTTCACTTTTAGAAGAATTGTGGAACGATCGCGAAGAAGTAGGAGTGCACACTGAAGCCAGTGTTGCGGTGGCTGCGGTTGCAGCAACATTCTCACAGAGGTCAGTGTCGGATTCTCCACTGTCAGCGATCTCATCACATCTCTGCATTTCCTCGCGAATGTGACAAACTGATTTTTTGAAGCAATGATCGCCGCCACTCATACATATGCCTGATCAACGAACGCATCACAACTTCTCATCCGCAGTTTTCAAAAATTATTTTTTCTTTTTCTCGACTTTTTCTCGAATGCTTTTGAAGCGCACACTTTTCTTTTCGTAGCAAATGAAAATACTTTTCAGTATTTACAAAAAATATTGAAAAAAATTTGATTTTTTTTCGTAATTTGTGCTTCTTCTTCTTCTCGAAATTTTTTGATTGACTTCACTTTCGTCGCGAGAGAGCGAGAGAGCTTAGCTACGCTTTCGAAAAAAGCTTTGCTTCTTTTTTAAAAGAGATAAACTTTTTTGTCGCAAAAAGATGAATGCAAAACAAGCTTCATTCACTTCTTTTGTTCGCGTTTAGAACTTACTTTTCGCTACTAAAAATAATAAATGCGATTACGTATGATAAATATGAAAACGGATACAATTTTTCTTTTCGATCGAAAGCAACAAAAAGTCCAACACAATTGTTTCGAGAAAATTTATATTTCGAACGAAGTATCTTCTACTCCAAACATTTTGTGTCCAACATCAAAAATTCTTTGAAAAAGCGCGTTAATTTGCGGGTAAAAATTAAATATTTTCTCGATAAGCAGTTTTTCGTGTGCACCAGCTATGCACCTGATGTTCTATTCTATTAATGATGATTGAATTCAAATTACGAAGTTGGATTTTGTCATATCGATTTTGAAAGTGTGAATTGAATTAAGCGGCTCAATTAGCATCAAACAACCAAATTAAGAATGAAAACTAGATTTGAAGGAAAGTTACAATACATTTAGATTTAACATAATAAGTCGACAGAAAAAAATTGAAACGAATTTCTCGAGGAATGCTTTTCGATGTTAATAATCATTTTTTATCGCTTTTTAGTTGTTGTAATTCATCAAATAAACACTAGCAGTCACATTCCATTCACACAAAACTGTTTACACCTGCAATTACTGAATGTAATCCATCAATTTTTGTCGAAATGGTCATCATCTAAATGAAACGCCAATTCGAATGTTTCTTGGCTTAAGCGAAACGAATTTCGTTGCAAATTAAGCTTATAAAATGAGAATGAGCGTCTCACATAATGAAATATTAAATCAATAAAAATTATTTACTGACATTATTCAATTCAATAAAGCGAAACTAATTGTAAAAAGAGGAAGACAATTTTAATTTGATTTATTCAACGCCGTACTTCATGTATTTACTATTGACATATTGTAGGTGTACGAGTGTATTTCTACTTGTGTTTGTGTGTGTGTGTGTGTGTGTGTCGCTTTTACAAACAAGCGAAAAAAAATTCAGTCGATAAGCAACACAAAAGCTCTTTCAGCGATGACAATCAACAAAGAAGTTTCGCTTGCTAACTTTGTTTAAAAAAACTAAAGACATTTTCGTTTAGTCAAAAAAAGTGAAAAACACTTGAATAGTGACGAAAAAAATTTGCATGCGCCCTTCTCGTGAATTACGCTTCTTTTCTCAAATTAAAATTTGGTGAAATTTTATTGTTCTTTGCACGTATTCGCAAGTAATTTTCGCGATCTGCTCGCTCGAGCAAAATCATTCATCCATTCATCGATTTTGACCTAAAGTCTGAAGAGCATATACGAACATACGCAAACAAACAAAACATTGTACTCAAGTTTTGTAACTTTTTTCACTTTGTTTCACTGCTCTATATTTTACTGCTTACTGCTTTTCACATTCAATTTTTTTATAGAACAAATGACAAATATAAAGAACGTCAAACATTTGCCTCTCGGTTGTAAAAAATACGCTGGATAAAGTTTACACAGCGATTAAAACGAGCTACAAAAAAATAGCTTTTTGCTTCTGTTTTATTAAAATACAGTGAGGCTATTAAAAGGAAATAATAATTTCCAGCCTGTTCTTTGTTTGCTTATTTTGTACGAGTTTTTTATCGCGAAACTTTTGACGTAAATTGAAATATGAGAAGAGCTGCACAAGCTAGCTTCAAATAAAAAACGCAAATTTCGATGAAAGTATTCAGCAAAGAAAATTTTTATCATTAGCTACTACAAATGATACTTGAAATCATTGCGAAAAGTGCTTTAAATAAAATTATATTGAAATCGTTTTTTCTTCATCGACAAATAATACAACTTTGAAGTGATATGCGTAAAAATTCGCTCGAAGCGAGAATAAATACGAACGATTCTTAATTTGGATCACTTCTTTGCTTCATTTTCAGCGATAAGAAGTGTGAATAATAAAGTAAATATTAGAATAATTGTGTAGAAAAGAAAGAAAATAATGTTATTCTTATATTTTAGCGCCAAAAATGAAGCTGAAACGATGAGGCGTTTTCAATTTCGCTGCTACCGCAGCATTTGCGAGCGAAAAGAGTCTTCGCTTTCCGCTTTCATAGCGCAGTAAACACATAAATTATAAGCATTTCAGTTGTGGACAAATGAGATACATTTTTTCGCTCTTCTCTTCTGCGGTCTCGAATAGTCACGAAACATTGCATTCTCTTCACGCAGACATTTCGAGCGCTTAATTTTACAGATTATTCGAAAAAATTATTGTGTTCGCTGGAAAGAGAATACGAAATGAAATATTCGAAAAGAAAAACACTATTTTCAATGTTTTCAAAGCGAAATTGAAGCTATCAATTCAACGTTTGTTTTCAAAATAGATTTTATCGATCGATAAGCGAATGATAGTCGTCGTTTAGCATCCTCAATTCGATGCTTTTAAACGACTGATCGCACAAAACAATCGAGTCTCATATGATCAGTAAAGGTTAACAGAAGTTTTACTATTTGAAATTATAGAGAAACAAAATCTTCTCTTTGATTGCTTGCAAACAAGCAGACGTTAAATTATTTTGCTTTTATTCTTGCGTTACGCATTTTAATTTTAATTTTATTTTGATTGTTTATGAGTAGCGATCGCTTCTTTTTTTTACAAAAATTATCGAATTAATCAATTTTTAAAATTCATTTTTATTTAAAAAGAAACGAAATTTCATCATTTTTAGCCTACTTCACTGTCGCTACATTTGCATTTTGTTGCTGAAAATCGATTCTCGATGTGGATTAGACTTTTGCTTATTTTTTTGCGGCTGCTTTTTCAGTCCATCAAAACGTGCTTCTTATTTTTACGCCTGCAAACATTTTGATCTATGAAATTGCCCTTATCGGAATCGGCAATAAAACAAGATCAATCTGGCTTTAAGTATCTTCCGCATATTAGCTCAATTTATACTATAGGTTCTTAATGTTATGTTGGTTCAAACGCAATTAGTGAGCAAATTCATTTACACCGTGCCCTAAAATGAGCACAGCGCATTAACAAAATTAATGTTTCATTAGAAAATAAACAAAAAATTCTTTAATTTTTAATGAAAAACAATCTTTCTAACAGTAGATCTCTGAAAGCTTTTTCAAAAGATACTTTTTATTGATGATTAAGAATGGCAAGGCTCGATTTTGAGTACTTTTTGAGATTTTGAGCACATATTTTGAAAATTCTACTAACAAGGAAAGATTTCAGACCGTCCCACCTAACCTCTAGTCAAAACAATTTTTTTTAATGTGTAATCGATGACGAGAAAAACAATGGCCGAGTTCAATAATTGAATTTTTTGTCACCTAGCTACATTTTTAAGAATTTCTTATTAGCTTAAGGTAAAGATGATTCATAAAATTTTAAGCTCTACTATTGTACTTAAAAATTTGGTTATTTATTACATTCAATATGAAATACAATTAGAGCTAAAAATTTTATAAATGATCTTTACCTTAAGCTTGTAGGAAATTCTCAAAAAAAAAATAGTTAGAAAACAAAAAATTTAATTTTCGACCATGAAGAAATACCGTCACGCAAAAATGAACTCGGTCAGTTTTTCTCGTCATCGTTTACACATAAAAAAGTTGGTTTGACCAGAGGTTAGGTGAAAGACCTTCCTTTGTAAGAGTACAAATTGCCAAAATTGCTTTTTTCAAGCGCCGAAAACAAGAGAAAAAACTTTCTTTTAGACACTCGGGAGACTAAGCAAACTTGGCTTTTGAGATTGAAGCCCTGATTGTCAATTTTTCTAATGTGAACCTATAATGTTCCATTTTTCTTTGATACTAACTTTCATTAAATATTAAATTTCAGAGAAGAAAGTTTCCTATTTTTTAAATAAATTTTATAATTATTATTAATAAAATAAAAAAAATGAATTTTAGTTCAAATTTAAAATTTTCGGAAAAATTCAAAATTTTGGATTAAAATAAGAATGTGCCATATCAGCTTAATGGTTAAGTATTTTACCTACAATAAAAGTATTTGCATTTTGTTTCATAGAGATTTTAAACAAATAGATCTTCATATGAGAGGAAATTTAATCATTATACAGTCAGGTGAGAAAGTTATTCGAATGCGAACAATTTCAAATTCTTTGCTCCATAGTAAACTATAAAATTTAGTCAATAAAAATATAATATTTAGTCTAAAAAAGCTTTTAAGCTAAAGCGCAAAAAGCAAAAATTTTGCCATAGGCTAAATTTTAAGCTTGAATGACTTTCTTGAAAATGCATTTTTTATCCGTGAAAGGATCATTTATAGTATTTGAAATCGAAGATCTATCGATCTAGAAATAGAATGAAATTAAGTAATTAATAATTATTTAAATATTTGAAAAAAGACACTAGAGACACTTTTGTGAAATATATCAAGAACAAAGTTTCTTTATTAAGCATGAATGAAAATTCTCCTCTGCAAATTACAATATTAGCATTTAAGTTGTTATTTAGTTGGATTCTATTTTAAAATTTTTTTAATTATGTCACAAAGTCAAGTCATATTTTCGACTATTTTCTTTGTAAAAGATGATTTTAACCAATTTGAGTTCGCCTTTATCTCTGAGTAAAGATAAATACGGATAGAAAAAAAGTGAAATGTTTAAGATTGAATCTTAAAAAATATTAAGATTTGAATTTTTTACTATTTCTGAACTAAATTATTCATAAATCTTTCATAAATCCTTTTGGTACAAAAATCATCGATCCTTTGAAGAAGCTCACTTTTTCAAATAAATTACATGCAAAACATTCTGTTTGTTATTTAATTGTTAATCGCGAATTATAATTCCAATACTGAAGTTCAAATTTTTTTTCAAAATAATTAATTGTTTAAACACAACTGTTGTTCAACCTTAACTATTTATTGTGATTACGAAAGAAAAAGAACAGAAAAAAAATACAAAAAGATAAAAACGTCAGAAGATCAAATGTAAAAAACAAGCATTGAGTTCGTTTCTATAGTTTCAAAAGGTTTTATCATCATTTTTTATTTATATAAAAGAGTGGGAGTATGGTATTATTTGATAAAAATCATAAAAAATAAAAATTTTAATGATCCGGTTGTCATGCCATTGAGTGCGAAATTCAAATGAGTTTTATTACTTAATTCGAACAAAAAAAGTTTATATTCTCAACTTTTGACAATTAACATTTCTCATCATTTTAAGCACATTTTTTCAGCTATTATGTAATTAAAAGTGCGTATTCAAAGCAGATTAAGTTTAAATAATACATTTCACAGCTATTAATATATTTCACAAGCATCTGTTCGCTAATATATCAAAGAAATTGCAGTTGCTATCAAAGTGTACAATTAATTTTTTATAAGCGCTAATACTTTCAATCTTCATTTCGTTCACGCGCAGCGAGCATATAAGACAAAATGCGTTTAATAATTGAGGTATACACAAAATTACGTTGCTTAACGGTGGTTATCCATGAAAGAAAAAAAATGAGAATTTTAAATGAGAGCAAATAGAAACTTTTCACGCTTCAAGTGACGTCTATATTTTTGAATTAATAGATTGATGCTCTAGAAAGCATACGATGGTTAAAATGAAAATTTAAAATAAAGTATCAAGCTAAAGTTTAAATTTAAATGAAAAGCGAAATTTCATTCGAAATTAAAGTTTTTCTTTTTGTGCACGCACAAAAAGCTTAAAACTTTAGCTCGATGTTCGTTCCAATTGAGAATAAAGCCGGATGGATAATTTATTTATATATTAAGCTGAAGCAAAAGTAATTTCACGTAATCAAACGCAATTTCGATCACTAATGATTAATTGAGATCCTTTTGCTCTTATGTAGGTACATCGAATGGGATGTGCTTCGTATAAAAAATGGTTTGTGCATTTCTCTTAAACTTATGATTTTTGCTCTTTCTCGATCAGAACAAATCGAAATGATAAGAAAGTTTTTTTTTTGAAAGTGCGTAAATAGATGGGCTTGTTGTGTGTAAAAAACAAATTGGTTATATAATACCAATCGATAAACAGTTTTTTTTCTCTACAGGAACTCAAAACAGTGGTAGTTCTTAAATGGATTATGTTTCAATTTTAATCCTCAATAAAAAAGGGAAAATACGAGAGAGAGAGAGAGAGAGAGAGAGAGAGAGAGAGAGAGAGAAGCTATCTTTTGACTGAACTTGGATTTTATTTCAAATGTTTCATTGAATTTTGATCATTGCTATCTCTTGTTTGAAAATACTAATCGAGTTTTTTTTGACGTTGAATAAAACATTAAAAAAGAAAATGAAAGTAAATTCACTGTATTAGCTTTCAACAAAGAAAAATCGTTGTGACCATAAGTTTTTTAAATTCACATATCTAAATAATTTCGTAACTTATACGATGAAAACAAATGAAAACTTGAAGCTGTAAAGATACTTTCACTTGAAGATTTATGAATTTTTTTTCACCATTTCCCTCAAGCTTTATCAACCGTTTATAAGAAAACAATTTTTTTCACAGCTTTAACGAGGCAAAATACAAGAAATAATGTGCACTTCTCTTGGCACAAAAAAGTTAAATAACTTCACTACGAAATATTATGTTTATTATGCCAAGAGAAACTTGAATCGAAAAGAAATAAATTCTAGAAGGTATCAAATTTATTTAAAAAATTAAATTTAACAGCTTAAAATATTGCCCCGAATATTTTCTAGATAAAATGAAATTTATTTCTTTAAACTGCTTTTTTCATTTTTTTCTTTACAAAATCTGATTTCGATTTTTTAAGTTTAAACTTGCAATAAGCTTATGAAATTTGCTATAGGAATCGAGTTAAGAATTATTCCCATGAAATGCTTTGTTTCTTTTCATCATTCCTCAGTTTAAAGAAATAAGTTTAAGCTGATTGGCTCTTAATCATATTGTATTTTGATACAATGAGGCTTAATCGACTAGATATTGTCATCCATTCAATGATCAACAGAAGTAAATTCGCTATCATAGAGATCGTTCTCATCATAGATAACTACACATATAAATGTATCCACGAAACATAATAAAGAAGGAATGTAGCTGGCACTGGGCTGTTGTGTATATTCTTCAACATCTGTTGTCTACCTTGCATATGATTATACCGACACTCAACAGTAGCGATCCGGTCACCTTCAGCTCACCTCTGCGCGACAATATAACAAGCTGAGCTGATAAAATGGACAAAAATATTCGTCGAACTTATTTCTTGAAATAATTTTTTATGAAAAAGAAAAGAATAAAAACATGTCGTTTGCTTTCTTCGTGTTTCCTACTCCCATTTCTATTCTTTCTTCTTGGAAAAAATATAAACACGAATGAAAGCATTTTCAAGCGAGAGGGAAGCAATCTTTTCGTTTCCTTTTCCTCATTAAAGTATACATTGTTTGAAATTTATTACGCAATAAGTTTGATGCAAAGAAAGATGATAAAGAATAAAGTTATGCGAAGATGAGAAGTTTAGACTGAAGATAGAGTAAAATTTGTTTATTCTTCAATTTAAGCGAATTTAAAATTTCAATTTTGAAAATGAGTATCTTTCTGATTCGCTTCTTGCAATAAATGAAATGCTAGAACTTGAGCGATAAGAAAAACACGCGTTACGAATTTCAAAGCTAAAAAGCATTCTTAGGTTTTAATTTTTAAGCAGCTAATTTTTGTCTTTTTAAAAATACAATTTTTCCAATTTTTTTTCACGCTTTTGTTTACGATCGACAATCGAGCGAAATTCAAACTCTGCTAACGAGAGCGTAAGTCGATATAAATTTCAACCTCGTTTGTCATTATTTTCTACCGTAACTAAACCATAAACCGATTTTCTTGAGGATTTTGGAAAAATTTACAAAAAACGTGAAATATTTTTTTTTATTCAGCGCACTGATGCATTTAAACATTTACTGAATCTTCTTTAAGTATTTATTGAGGGAGTCTGAAAAACAAAAGATGAGAGCGAATCGCCATTTTCTATTCGTTTGCATAAATTTCAACTCGTATTCGAATTGACTTAAAGCAAAAGCAAAAATGATCATAAATCTTAAGCAATAAACTGAAAGCAGTTTTTGAAAGTAGAAAGCGCAAAACAAACTTCAAAATAGGAAAAGACAATTTTCACTTTTCGAAAATAAAATCGATTCAGAAGCGAATAGAAAGTATTGCACAATCGATTAAAAAAAGAATCAAAGTGACAACGAAAAATGATTTATTGTCTTTCGCTTTTTTGTAGGTTTAAAAAATTTATAATCAAATTTTGAATTTCTTTTTCGCTATTATTGAGCAATGAAAAGAAGTGAATTGCTTAACTTTTCATATGAAGTTAGCAAATCGAATCAAATCCGAAAATCATTCATAAAAAAATGAGATGAGTGGCGAAACGAGAGTTAATTGCGTTTAAGATAAAAGTTTCACATTACTTTTGTAATCAAATTTAAGTATTGAGCCAACGAAGCATAAAAACTGCAATCGATTTGTCATTTCTACCATTTGATAATTAGTCAAAAAGAATGAAGACAATGGAGACATTAGCTAGCTGAGCCTCGAGGGTAATGCATTTTCAACTACAACAGCGAAACACAATTTGTCGTCAAAAATTGATTTTCAGTGTGCTTTTGTTCCTTACAAACATTTGTAAAATGGCTCGTATTTCGCAGCTTGCAAAACTTGGGAAATAAATTTTAACTACAAATAAAGTTTACAAATTTATTAACTATTTTAAAATGATTTAAGATAAAGCGATAAATTAGGTGAAATTAGAAGAGTAGAGAGAAAGAAAGAAGTGATATGAAGATTATCTCAAATGCGATGAGTTTGGAATTAAATTTTGACGAGAGAAGAAGCGCTTTATTGCCTTCATAATATGCTCAGACTTATAAAAAGCAAACTCTTGTCAAATATTATCTATTCTTATATGGTTCTTCATTGAAATGCATCTATCGATCTCTAGTCAAAAGCGTTCTAGAACTCGCTTCCAAAGAATTATTTTGAATTTGTGAAGAAAAATGAAGAAATTCCAGTTTTCACTAAAAAAAAGGTCGATAACATATAATTGCAAAAATTTAAAATTTAAATTATAATCGAATTCATGAGACACATCGAGGACTTCCTATCATAAAGTAATTTCCTGTAAATACTCATTTTTTGCTTTCTGCACTTCTACATCGTTGAAACTCGTATTTTTGAAAAAGAGATTATAAACGCACATATTAACAAAATAATTGCTATGAATACTAGAAGCTAACTCTGTGAGCTACATTTAAAGTTAAAAAGCGAAAATAATAAGAAGAAGCGAGATTTCTAAAACAATGATTTTCAAATTTGGTTCGCACAGTTGCTTCTTTCGTAACTCTGAGCCATTTTTACTTTTTTTCACAAATGCAATTTGATTTTTACTTTTTCTTATTCAGAAACTATTTTCGAATAAACGTTTTAAGAAAAGAAGAAATGGAAAAGAAAATTTTTTGAAAAACAATTCTTAGAGCATGCAAAGAAGAAAAGAAAATTTATTTTCTTAAAAAAGAATCTTTCTGCTCGAGGAAAGAAGCGCAAAACTGCGAAAGTACCAAAGCATTTCTTTTGTTTCTGTGAAAATGAATAAATGTGCAAAATTTTATCATCAAAGCAGTGATGGCGTTCGAAGAATTCAGCGGTAAAACTTTATTGAAAAAAAAATCTCAATTACTTGATGAGAAGTTTTAGCATGATTCGGTGGCAAAATGCTAGCTGCTTTAGATAGATAATACACAAAGTAAGCAAAATGATTTATAGCCACATTTAAAAATATTTAATGAAAATTTTTGTTATTCAATTTTTTTAAGTCAATGTTAAAAAGCAAAGGCATTTTCTATATGCAAAAATAATTTCATTTAATTTTCCTTTCAGAAAAATTAAAATATATTAAAATGGAAAAAGATCAAAAGCAAGTAAAAGCTTTTATAATGAATTGCGATTTTATCATTTTTAATGAAACAATAAAATACAAAAAACAATGAGCAATATTGTTAGTGTTTCAAATGAAAATTGAAATAAAATAAAATAAAAAAAATTTCATTTGAAATAAATGTTAAATTCTAAAAGTATGTTGAGCTCTTTTCTGAAAAAAACTCACAAAATCAATTGAAAATGTGTACACAACAAAATTATTTTTCAAACAATTGTTCATTTACAAATCGCTTTCATGTTAAAAAAGACTTTGAAAAGATATGAAGAATATTTTTTGTATTTCGAACGACCGAACTCTATTGAGAACCATACTTTGACATTTTAAAAATTAAATTTCACTAATTGTCTCTGACATTTACTCTTTTCTTGTTACTCAAACTCAACACTTCTTTATTTTGAGCGCCATCGTTAAAAACGAGTGCTTAGGTTGCAGTTAGTAAGTCATTCTGCCTGTAACGTTTCGAATTCAAGTTATAAAGCGCAGATCAAGTCAGTTAAAGCGCTCATTTTCAGATAGATAAGTTTTGGAACCTGAATTTGAAGAAAAATGGCTTCATTTATTCGAAATTTACAAAATTTTTACTTAAGAAAACTCATTTGAAAATGAAAAAAAGTGATTTAAAAACTTTCTTAATTTTTTAAAAGTTAGACATTTAATTGTTAATTAAAAGCTTTTTTTATTTCTTTACTCAGTTTTTCTTAATTGGAAGACGAGCATATCATGCGTCCCGTAAAAATCTAGAATCACGTTAAATGCTGATAACTTTCTAGAAGTTGCTCAAATTTTTAAATTCTTTAACTAAATTAAAAATACACTATATGCTTAGTATACAATTAAAAACTCAAGTTAAATCATGTTTTTAAGCTTGTTTTTAAAATCGCAAAAATAATTATTAAGAATTTGTTTGGCAGGTGTTTTTAAAATTAGGCCTCGATGTTTTCATCAAGCTATAAAGAATTTTTGTTTAGGATTTTTTAATATTATCTTCTTAACATATCTTATACAAAAAGCTGGATTTGAAAAAATTTTAC